>CAUYRT010042551.1:0-17663 GCA_963574885.1 Lepilemur ruficaudatus
CAGTGCTGTGCTTCTAACTAAAAACACAGAAGACATTCTTTAAACAAAAATCTGGGGCCGGCACGGTGGCTCACACCTGTAATCCTAGCACTCTGGGAAGCCGAGGCAGGCGGATCGCTCAAGGTCAGGAGTTCAAAACCAGTCTGAGCACCAGCGAGACCCCGTCTCTACTTAAAATAGAAATTAATTGGCCAATTAAAAATATATAGAAAAAATTAGCCGGGCATGGAGGTGCATGCCTGTAGTCCCAGCTACTCGGAGGCTGAGGCAGTAGGATCGCTTGAGCCCAGGAGTTTCAGGTTGCTGTGAGCTAGCTCAGACCACGGCACTCACTCTAGCCTGGGCAGCAGAGTAAGACTCTGTCTCAAAAAAAAAAAAAAATCTGCACCAGAATGTTCATAGTGGCACAATTCACAATTGCAAGGATGTGGGAACAACCCAAGTGCCCCTCAGTACATGAGTGGAGTAATAATATGTGGTGTATGTATACCATGGAGTTCTTCTTAGCCAGGAGAAACCATGGTTATCTAGTACTCCTTGTATTATCCTGGACAGAGGTGGAACCCATCTACTAAGTGAAGTGTCCTAAGAATGGAAAAACAAACAACACATGTACTCCCCAGCAATCGGTTTTAAGTGATCCACACTTAAGTGCACACACAGTAACAATAACAGTCATCGGGTGTTGGGCAGATGGGGCATTGAGGAGGGGATGGCAATATACACAGCTTATGTGTCGGTGCACTCCATCTGGGGGTGGACACACATGATGCTCTGACTACAAGTAGGGTGGGACAAGGGCAATGTGTGTATCCTAAACATTTGCACCCCTGTTATACGCTGAAAGGAAAAGTACATACATACATAGAAAACAAAAACACAAACGAAAATCCTCTTCGACTTTTACGCCTCTAAACATATATGTGGTTTACACACCAGGATCACTATGTCGGTGTAACAATCATTTTACCAATCTTTCCTTTGGTTTGAATAACTCCCTTTAGGAATTCTCGTATGGCAGATTTGTGAACAATACACCTCCTCATTTTTCTTTTTGTTTTTCTGGCAAAGTCTTTATATCACCTGCACTTCTGTAGAGAAGCTTTGCTGCGTACAGTATTATTGGTTAGCATTTTTGATTCCTTCAGTACTTTAAATATGTCATCCCAATCCTTTTACCTGTGAGTTTTCTTTCTGAGAAATCTTCCAGGTGTATAAAGGATCTTCCTCTTATGTTATTTGTTATGTTTCGGGAGTCTTTTACTGATATTTTGTTTATTTTTATTTCAGCACATTAGGGTGTTAACAAATGTTTATGTTATGTGTGTTGCCTTTGCCCCACCTGAGTCAGGACTTGAAGCGTCTCCATCCCCCAATGACACACACTGCACCCATCAGGTGTGAATATACTCATCCCCTCCTCTCCCTCCCTCTTGCCTGTCACACGATGAATGTTACTGTCAAACATGCTACCAAACATTGGTCAGTGAATACCAATTTCATGGTGCCTACATGTGGTGTTTGTTTTCCCATTATCCTCACACTTCCCTTAGTAGAAAGGACTCCAGCTCTATCTAGGAAAATACAGGACATACTAGATCACCATTGCTTTTTGTGTAGCTGACAACTAAAATCTATATAGAACACAGGGAAATCAGCAAGAGAAAATCAAACAACCCCACTATAAAGTGGGTAGAGGACATGAACAGCAACTTTTCTAAAGAAGATAGACTCATGGCCAAACAAACATATGGAAAACTGCTGAACATCTCCATTCATCAGGGAAATGGAAATCAAAACCACAATGAGATGTCACTTATGTCCAGTGACAATGTGCAGGTATTCTTATTTGAATTGAAACTCATTGGTCACCTGCGACTCTGCTGTCTGTAAATATTGATATCTTCATGTTTGGAAAGTTTTATATTACTCTTTTGTTGAATAAGCTTGCTATATTTGTCTTTTCAGTTGTTTCTAATTCCAATGGAACTGCATATTTTATCTTTTGATGCTGTATCCTATGCTTTCTTCATTTTTTAATTTTATTCATTTTTCTTCTCTGTGCATTTATAAACAGCCTTCAAGCACACTTATTCTTTCCCTGTTTGGTCAATGCCACTGTTTTAGAGGCACACTATTGCATTTTTAATTTGACTTATATTATTTTGTCTCCAAGATATATTTGCATTTAAAATATTATTGTTACTATTTTATTTATTTATTTATTTATAGATACCTTTGTTTGTTTATTCATTTTGAGACAGAATCTCAGTCTGTTGCCAACACGAGTGCCCTGGCGTCAGCCCGGCTGACAGCAGCCTCAATCTCCTGGCTCAAAGGAGGCCCTCCCAAGTGACTGGGAACACGAGTGTGAGCCACCACACCCAGCTAACCGTGACTATTTTTTAGGAGAGATGGTGTCTTGCTCTCGGTCAGGCTGGTCTCCAACTCCTGAGCTCAAGTCATCCTCACACCTGAGACCCCCAACATGGTAGGATTACAGGTGTGAGCCACTGCACCCAGCCTAAATTATTATTTTAAGCTGGTAAATTTTTGAGTTCAGACTTTGTGTTTTCATGTGTACATTGAACATCCTTAAAACAAGTGTTTTGAATTCTTTTTCTGAGACATGATACATCCCCATTAATTTAGGATGAGTGACTGGTGCCATCTTTTGTTTGATGAGGTCATATTTCGCCTGAATTTTCTTGATGCTTTTGGATACACAATGGTGTCTGTGCATGAGGAGATTAGGTTTTATGTTGGTCTTCACAAATATAGGTTGGCTTTGTTTGTGTTTGCCCTGATTCAGAGTGCGTTCCAGAGAGTATAAGCAAAATGCCTGTTGTGTCTTCTTACCTGTGACTACTGCAGCCATTTCAGCACTAGAGAATGGTGTCAGTCCAGCCTTGCTGTGAGTCTCACAAGGGCATCAAGGTTTTCGTAGCTTTGCAGGCTGAACAGACCCGCAGAAGACCTAAGGAGGCTACTGGTGCTGTGTGGAAAATCTGGGTCCCAAAGCCTGTGCTAGTGGCTCAGAAGGACATGCCTCCTAGCAGGTCTTTCTTCAGACAGGACGGATCCATGACTGCGGCAAGGGGTGGAAGTCGACATTGGGCCCCTTCAGGACCGACTGTGGGAAGAAAGCAGCTGGGCACTCCTCACAGGCCTACACATGCATGCAATACTCAAGAGGACCCTGCACAGAGGGGTAGCTCTCCACCTGCAACTCAAGGGGAAAGACTGAGACTATGGCCACTTGGTACGGAGGCCAAAGAGCCAGCTCAATGGCTCAGAGGAAGCCCCATTACACACCGTGTTTCTGCATGTGCGGCATAGTTCCTCACGTGTGGTAGGAGGAGACAGAGCTGGGAGCGTGCTCCCTTTGGATCTGTTGTGAGGCAGCCTTTGGAAGGCTGGCTCTTGTTGGCTCAGAGGGGTATACGTCTCCTCACAAGTCCTGCAAAGATAGGGTATTTTCCTGAAATCAATGGGAGAGGCCAGAGCAGAGACTGGTCCATCTTGGGAGCTGCTATGGGAAAAGTCTGAAGGGTCTGTCTCATTGGTTCGTTCACATAAGCATGCATCTACTAGCATGTGTCAGCAGAGATCAGGTAGTTTCCTGACTGTCGGGGAAGGGGTCTGACAACAGTCTGGGCCAGAGCTGAGTCTCAGCCTCCCAGCATCTCCTGTGGGACTGAAGTTGGCAAGTCCGTCAGGAAGTTACATACATAGCCTGCAATACATGGGCGAGTCTCCCTCTGGTTCCTTCTGTGAGCACTGAGTTGGGATTTGAGTTGAGAAGCATTGGAGCCAAGCCACATGGAACCTACGGAATTACTGCCAAGACCAATGCCAGTGGGCAGATGAACCTTTAGACAAGGTCCTAGCGTGTTTGATTCCTTCTGAGAACCCTGGACGATGGTTTTGTTTGCAGGCTAAATTCCTAACAACACAGCTAAGCCATTTGGGATAGTGTGTCATTTCTGCTCTTGAAGCTGAGAATACCCTCCAGAGACTGGCGACCTGGGTGTCAGTCTGCAATCTCAGAATGTCCCTCTTAGGTCTTGGGCTCCACTGGGATTAGAAACACTCCTCCCTGAGTCTAAATCTTCTAGAGAGAAAAATGTTACCAGGTATTGGTGAAGAATCATTGGTATTGTGGGGGAAGCTGAGTGTGTTACCATTTATTTTGCCATCTTGCTATTGTGAAAACATGGTTTTTTATTCTTATTTTTTTCATGATCAAGATGAATATTTCTCCATCTTGTTTTCCCTTTCATTATATTTCCATTAGAAATACTTTCTTCTTGCATTCTAAACCTAGAGAAAGATATGCATATCCAGGTACAGAAACTAAACCTTATCTAATAAGATTCAATTGAAACAAGAATACTCCAAAGTATATTATTAACGTAACCAAACTCAGAAAGATCAAAGGCAGAGAGAGGATCCTTAAATCAGAGAGGATCCTTAAAGGACCAAATAAAATATAAGGGGAGTCCAGTATTCCTGGGAGTACACTACTCAGGAGAAATCTTACAGGCCAGGAGGGAGTGGTACAATATGTTTATAGTGCTGAAGGAAATAAAATACACACTGTAGATTACCATATTAAGCAAGGAGATGAAGGAGACATAAAGAATTTTCCATATTAATAAAAAAAAGTAAGAGAATTTATTGCTAGCCAAACTATATTGTAAAAATTCTAAAGGACATTCTTCTAAACAAGCCAAAACACAAATACTGATGTGGCGGTTATATTAGTACTGTCTACTGACCATGGTGTTTTACCCGCTTGTATCTTAACAAGACTGTAAGAAAACTTTAAAAATAATAAATGCAAAAATGTCATGTGACAGGCAATCTTAAAATGCAAATGGTGAAAATCAAAATTCAAAAGGTAAGGGAAAGTAGTCCAGAGTAGGTTTTTGAATGTAACAAGATACGTCAACTTGAGTGGTAATATATCTTGGGAAATCAGCTCACTACAAATTGTGACTGTAAACATGGCACTGTAAATGCTTTGTAGTTTTCCCCCAATAAAAAAAAAAATCAGATATTAAAAAAAAAAAGAATGGACACATTTATACATAACACAATAAAGCAGTTCACAGAGGCTGCTGTAAGAAATTACCATAAACTGGGTGGCTTAAATGCAAAAAAAAAAAAAAAACCCATTTATAAATGGGCAAAGGAGATGAACAGAAACATTTCCAAAGAAGACAGAATAATGGCCAAAAAACATATTAAAAAATGTTCATCATCTCTAATCATTAGAGAAATGCAAATCAAAACCACAATGAGATACTACCTAACCTCAGTGAGATTGGCCTCTATCAAAAAATCCCAAAACAACAAATGCTGGCGAGGATGTGGAGAGATAGGGACACTCTTACACTGTTGGAGGGACTGCAAATTGGTGCAACCTTTGTGGAAAAGAATTTGGAGATTCCTCAAAGAGCTAAAAATAGAATTACCATTCGATCCAGCAATAGCATTATTAGGCATCTACCCAGAAGAGCACAAGACATTCTATGATAAAGACATCTGCACCCGAATGTTTATGACAGCACAATTCACTGTTGCTAGGTCGTGGAAACAACCCAAGTGCCCGTCAATTCATGAGTGGATTGTTAAAATCTGGTATATGTTCACAATGGACTATTACTCAATTTTAAGAAATGACAGTGAGTTGGCACCTCTTATATTATCCTGGATTAAGCTTGAACCCATTATTCGAAGTGAGGTGACACAAGACCTGAAGAATGGGCACCACTTGTACTCGCCATCAAACTGGTATTGACTGACTAACACTATGGCGCTCAAATGGTGGGAGCATTCACTAGGGAATTGGGGGGTGGGGGGTAAGCCCACATCTGAGCGATGTGGTGGGCACTGTGGAGGGGTGGGACATGCTTGAAAAGCAGTTGGGGAGCAGAATTAGGGGTCTTAATAGGGAAAAGGAATTCCTCTGAAACTGATTTATGTGATTAACTGTACACCTCGGTAAATTCACTGAAAATCATTTAATTGTACACTTAAAATGGAGTAAACGCATGATATGTAAAGTATACTTCAATAAAAAAGAAAAAAAGAAGCAAAAAAAAAGTTAGACTAAGAAGGATAAAAAGTAAAAAGATATCTAAAATTTCTATTATTACATATAAACTCTACTATGGATGATATTGATTAAATTATATAAACAAACAAATCTACTGTTGCAGCATTTTAAAATGACAGTTATAGACACTGAATTGCTCCTGAGGTTTCAATTAAAAAAAAAAAAAGATCTAAAACACCTATCAAAGTGGCGTTTACAGTCATAGATAAATGACTGTAAAATATTAGCTATGTACTTCCTTTTGCAGTGCGTGGTGAATACTTCTCCAACTATTTAGATGGATAAGCTAAAGTATAATATAAAGAAGCATGGTGAGAAGACAAAGTAACATGCGTTCCAAAGAACTAGGAGCACAATGGTTAAGATGAACATCTTCAGAGAGGAAATGTATAGTATAATAATTCACTGGATCAGTGAACTTCATATTATTATAGTAGAAACAAGGCAAGAGATACTCAATAAAACCATTTTTCTGGGCAAGGTATAATACTAGTAAACCTTAAATTACTATTGGATTACCTAACTTTCATTTAAGAACAAGCTTTATGTATGTATGTATTAATATACTGCAGGTATGTACACATTTATATTTTAAGTTCTTTGAAATGTTCATACCTCTTAAAATTGCCCTAGGCCAAGCAGTGTAAGTGGTTGACTGGGCTTGGGGAATCCTGACTGTTATTTCTTGTGACATAATTGTACAATGTACAGGGAGGCAAAATTTTATCCCTACCTCCTTAGAGTGTTTGAGCTTGAGAATTAAATTGATGTAAGACAAATTAACAGAATAAAAGCTTACAAATGTATTTAATATATTATGTGACATGGGAGTTCTCTTAAGGAAATGAAGACCCAAAGAAATGACAAAATCTAAATGTTTTTATATGAGATTGGACAAAGAGAGGCAATTGTGGAAACCCTGTGGGGAGGCTAAAGGAACATAAGAAGTATTTTAAGAAAGTGTGTTTGCACAGAATTTTTTCAATTTCAGTTTTCATTCATGATAATAAAAATTTGTCTTTCCTTCTGGAGTAGAAAGGATGTATTTCACATGGGGGTTTTATCTCCTGCTTGAAGGAAGAGGAAGGGAGGGTCAGGGTGCCCTTCTTACACCTGCTATATTTTCAGTGCCCTCAGCTCAAAGTAATCTTCAAGCCAAAGTGGCATATTTTAGGGTTATATATTCTGACATTCTTCAACAACCATAGCTTCCCCATTTTTAAATCAACAGGGCATTTAGAACCACTTGAAAAAAATATATGGTGAAAATCATCATTGTTGCCAAAAGATATTCCATAAACACTCTGAAAAATTCAAGAGAGCAAAATCAGTTCTGCAGAATGGAAATAATTGACATGGAAAAATGTCTTGGAAACAAAAGTAGAGAATTTTTTAAAGGAATTCTATATCATTTTATCACTAATATTCTTGATGTCACAGGTATGTTATTCTGAGATAAAACATAGAGATTAGCAATTCTGTGATTTAGAAGAGTCAGATAGAATGAAAAATGTTTTAGGAATACCTTAACCAAAACATTTCTCTTCTGTTTTTAATGTATATAAAAAGGATAAATAAAAAACACGTCTAAATCGAGTCCAAATGATACTTTCTATAGTATGAAATAATAAAAAAATACTGAGATACATTTTAATTTGCAGTGTTCTCTTATTGTTCTTTCTTAATGGTAATTAAAATAATAGTGTGTCATACAATTGACTTTGTCTTGGATTTAATGAAATACATTAGTTGCTCAGATGCTATAAAATAGTGACTTAGCATGTATCCTAAGATGAACATTCTTGCAGGCGTATCATAGTTTTTCCTTTTCTTCCCTCACTAGTTCAGGTTTAGCAGCCAACAGAAACACCACTGTGGATGCCACACAAGGTTAACAAGATTTACATTTTTGGATATGACAGCATGGCAGAGTGAACAAAGACCACATTTTTTAGAAATTAAGAGAAGTGTAAAAGAGCTCAGCCCTTAAACCAAATGCAGAGTAATTGTGGCATTATAGTAGATTCATTTGCTTATTGATGTTTAAATTTTTATGGCCATGTCCCATAAAGTACTCTCTTCTCTGGAAAGCATGAGTGGTTCGGGTATATTATATTTGTGCAAATAAAAATGTGCAAGGTTATTCTCTTTGTAGTCTGGGAAAATGTAAAATCTACCTAAGAGGCAAAGATTTTTCATTCTAAAAACAAGCATATACCATTCTTACTTCACAGAACTTTTAAAGTAATATTTAAAAAATCTGCTAAGCAAATAGAAAGCAGAAAAAAATTAAGGAAAATGATTTACACTGGGCCAAGCATATAGATTAAATGAAAACACAGAAATACTTAAGTCCAAATTTGCTCAATTGTGGCCTCTATTTTGCACCTGCAGTGTGTGGGCACAATTTAAACGAGATAACATCTGGCATATTGTAAGTGTAGTCATCAACAATTGCAGAAGCATTTAAGTTATGACTGCACTTATGGGGAAAAGGAGAGAGAAAACGCAATTAAGAAGAGATGAGCCTAAGATAGGTTTAAACTTCACTTTCCACGTAACTAATTCTTCAGGTTTGAGAGTCCAACGCCCAGGCTGAAGAGGACCTCACAGGGAATCAGAGGTTATGGTGCTATAAGTAGTTCAATCGTGGGATAATGAAGAAAGGGGGTGGGCTTTGGAGATGATTAGATCTGGTTACACAGCCCAGTCTCACCACTTCCTAGGTGTGGGGAATTGAATCAATTACTTAAATTCTCTGTATCTCTTTCTGTCACATAAAAAACGTGAATTTATAGTGAGCATTATCATAGAATGCCATAAAGTAGAAGGCACTATGAATGGCAGCTCCCTTTCTCAACCTTCTTTTTCCTTTCTTATATTTCTGCCCCTATATTTTATATAATAATATTTTATGTATTTAATTTGAATCAGTGTGGGCCAATTTGACTTATAAATCCACCTACCTCATACCTTGGGTATTTTGAAATCATTTATTGATTTTAAGCCATGTATTGGAAGCCTATTATGTGCAAATTAACATGCCAGGTGCTGGAATTAAAATTGTGAGCATGAAGAGACATGTCCCTCCGTTCACATAATCTACTGGGGAAGACAGACATTAATCAACTGTACATAAAAAGTAAAGTAACATTATGAATGTGATAAGCTCCATGGACAAGGGATATGCCTTATTACATAAGAGGGCGCAGAAGTGAAAGAAGTCAGAAAAGTATTTAGTGAACTGAAAGAGAAAAATATGGAGGCAAAAATGTGAGGGAAGAACATAAAGGAAGAGAAAAAACCCCAAACAAACAAACAAAAAAAAGCACACACACACTAAGAAAACAAAAACAAAACCAAAAACCATGAGAACATGAGAAAGGTTTTTTTCAGCAGAAAAGAGCAATGTATATGAAATCAAAAGAGCAATATATATGAAATCAAAAATCATTAAATTGATGATATGGATGAAACACTAGATACTTGAAAAATTAACAGAGGTCTTTATAGGTTATGTGGAATGAATAGTAGAGTTATCTTTATAGGTTTGAATCCATGAGTAATATTCAAAATGCGTTTGAAATTTTAAAACAAGAATTTTTTAAATGCAAAGTGTGCCAATAATGGACATTTTGACTGGCAGTCAAATTAGTGTAATTCACAATGATATCTCCTTGAAGTGCAAGGTCTAACTTTGGGAAAGACAAAATACAAAGCATGAGTGGGAACACTAGAGTTTGGCATGACAGACGTTCACACATATTACCCTTCCTCCTCCTGATCATTTCTACTTTTCTCTGTAATTTAATTCATTTCATGTCAGAAAGAGAATAATTTCCATTCTAACCTGACTTGAACTACCATTTCTGAGATACAGTGTACAAATAAGGTAGTACAGTTTATAGATATAGATACAGATAGTTTGAGTGGTAAGGCAGATTGAATTCAGTGTTGATGTAAGAGAAACACGGCACTCAAGAAGCAGTCCAAAACTCCTTAGAGTACTAATATTTTTTGAGGTTGCAAATCCCAAGGGAAGTATAAAAATGCAATTATACCTTAAACCTCTGCAATGGACATCATAAATTAGACAAATGATACAGAACATATTTTAATTAAGTTGAACATTTTATTCTAAATTATTTACCACTCTCAACATAATCTGCTCATATAATAGTAATATAAATCATATATTTATGTTTTAATAGGGATAAAATTCTCTAAATCATTGTAAATAACATAAATGCCACCTAGAGATAAAACCCAACTATTTAGCACTAAGTGTAAACAATATTAATAATTTTGTAAACTTAATTGATGTTTATAATAAACCTTTGAATTTAGTGAGATAAATATTATTACTCTGATACTACAGATGATGAAACCGAGATCCTGGATATTTAATATGGGTGCCCAAAAATGCAAAGCCATAGTGTCCAGTGTTTAGGAATTGTATGAGAAGTATTTGTTGAATTAATAAACCCATAGAGTATCCAAAGATGCAACCTAGGTCTTCAGAACTGCATAGCATCTCACTATATAAAAAAATAGCACCCGATAGTAGAAAGTTTAAATAGAAGCCAGAGCTAAAGTTTTCTTCATTTAATCATTAATTTATGTATTCATCATTCACTTGTCTGTTCATTGTATGTTATTTCCCATAAATGTGTTGATAGCTTATTATCTTTGAGGAATTTTGTTAGGCATAAAGATGCATTCAATGAGTAAGACAGTAATGTCTTCAGTCTTCACAGAGTGTATAGTTCATAAGGGAATATAGAAAATTATACAAGTAATTTCCATGCAGTTAATATAGAAAAAGTAAAGAATCCAATGGAATCAGAGAGTGGGGCATAATAATCTAGGGCTAGAGGAGGGGGACAGTGAAAAAATCTTCTTAGAAGAAGTGAGCTTAAGCCAAGTTCTTACCTGAGAATGAGAATCAGCCAACTGGAAGCAGACAGAATTTGGAAGATAGGTAGGAGAACATTACATGCAAAAGAATCACATGTAAACTAGAAAAATAAATTCAACTGGATGGAAATTCAACTCCATATTCAAGAGTAGAATATGGAGTTGAAAAGACATGAGGCTAGATAAAAGGTAAGATAGAGAGCACCATATTAAGATATCGAATGTACCCTCAGATCAGATAGTTTGCCCTGCCGTAAAGGAGTAGTCAAGCAGGGAAGCATCGTGATCAGAGTTGTGTTTTGGTTTGTTTGTTTTAAAGATCCTTTTATAGAGAATTTATATGGATAAAATTTTAGAAACAAATCAAAGATAATGCAGAGACATCCACTGGTTTTAGTGGTCCTGGAGAAGACTAAATCATTAAGAGATATGTTTAAGATATCTACAAGGCATTCTAATTGATTTAGGGTGATGCTTGGGATGGACGGCTTCACAATTCTGAATCCCAGAATTAGACAGATCAATGTTGCGTTTGACAAATATTGCAGATTGGTCAGAATCTCTTCCTCTATACTAGAGGATGGAAAGGCAAAATCTAATTGCTCACTCTCTTGAAGCTAAGTTTCCAAAACTGACAAGGTTCCACCAAACAGGCTCCCATGCAAGACTTGGAAGGCTGAACTAAAAATTATAAGGCAGAGTTTATGTGCCTTCTCTGGTAAGTAAAGGCATACATTTTTCCCCCTTTTCTTTTCTTTTCTTTTCTCTTTTTTAAATAGCAGCTATATAAGGATTTCTGTTAGCCAGTCCTTGGCACCCTGTGTATTGAGGGGCAGAAAGGTGCTGCTGCTGCGGCGGCAGCTACAGGCTTTCAAATGAATATTTCTCTGTTATGGTTGGACAGTTTTCCTGTTTGCATTGCTTCTGGAATCCAGAGCATAAATTTAGTAACTAAATAATATCCTTAAATAAATTCTGGTTTTCTTTTATTCTAGCTATAGTAGATTTTATTGTCAGCCATTAAAAATCCTCTCCTACTAGATTTTGCTGGGCTCAGTACTGATTATAAAATTTGCAGGCCCTAGTGCAAGATGAAAATATGAGCCCTCTTGTTCAAAAATACTAAGAATTTTAAGATGGCAACTGGAAAGCATTAAATCAAACACTGAGAGTTTCTAACCCCAGAGCCCAGTGCACCTGCATAAGTCAAACACTCATGAACCCTATCCCAGCTGGGTTGTTAAAAAAACACATGGTTGATATGGTTGAGGGGGTGGCTTTGGAGCCAGGCATTTATTTGTAGGCCTAAAGCTCCCCCTTCCTGTAGCTGTGCCATCTATAACAGCTACCAGTTGCTGGGTCAGCAAAAGCAAGACAGGATAATCACTCACGAGCTTATAATTGCCCTACCTGCAAAAGTCACAGGCTATTTCACCTTATAAGCCATTGGGCCAAATTAGCCACAGGCTCTCTCTTGGCTGAAAGGGTTCTGGGAAATAGAAGGAAATAATTTTGATGGCAGTGAGCTTTGTAGTGTTTGTTATAAATCCCAAAGAACACCCCACAAGTCACAGGAATTCCTGGAAATCCACAGGTTTGCTAACACCAAACGAGAGACTTTACTGCTAGTTTATCACACGACATGCTTTCTACAGTCAAGGAAATACAAAACCTGAAGACAGGAAGGAAGGAGATGACCTATGTATGCCTAGTTCCCCTTCTCTAACTCAATAGTGCAATAATTCATTGTTTCTTTGAAGGAGAGTGGATAGAGATAAGCCTAGAGTATTATTCTATGGGAAATCGATCTACACAGAAACTAAAGGCCATTGGACATAACTTTTCACCTTCATGATTCTTCTCTCAGTACTACGCATGTAGGTCATCAAGCCATCAAGGGCAATATGGATGATAAAGATACTGTGTTGTCTTAAAGCAATAGCAGTATCTGTGGGTGAAGCTGGTGTCCAACTATCTTCAGTAAAACACCTATGTGCCCAAAATTCCAAACATTCCAGAGAGGAAGAGAGGTGGACTGCTTGATGAATAGGTCCCCCAAATGCATTGGCACTCCAAATACTTTTCAAATCTCCTTTCCATAAGAAGGCTTGAAAAACTGCTGGGTTTTTTGTTTTTGTGGTTTTTGTTTGTTTGTTTGTTTGTTTTTTAAAGAGTTGCTGAAGGAAAGGGTGCTGGGATTTTCCAATTATTGTTAAGTTTAATTTTATAGATATTTTACATCCTACTTATATAATCTAAACTCATTCTAAGAGCAGTGAAAATGATAACACAGCTGATATTTTAGAGAAAAATATAGAATTGCAATATGTAACCAAACCAAAGAAAAGCAACTGATCTGTCCTTGATGTTCAGTATATCTGCTTGCTTCTCTTCATTTGTGAAGTGCATTTAAGCACTGGAAATGTTCTTTATGAAGACACAGAACCAGAATTTGACCCAGTTACACATCTGAGTGCTAGATTAGGGTGGTACTAATAACACTTGACATGATTTCAAGAAACTTCAGGTTTATTTGGTTCAGACTTTAGATGTGTAAGCTTTGAAAGTCACAAAATATTGTATTAAACTGTTCCAATATTTTATACAAGTTCATTTTATTCTTGCCTCGATGTGATCCTTATGCAGTTTGTTGCTTCAGAGTAGATTACTGGATCCTAAAGATCGCATGGAACTCATCTTTCTCTATTCCACTTCTACTCTCAGTCTCATGTAGAATTTCTCTGCAAACTCTTCGAAAAGTTTAGAATTCTCGAATATTATTTTATGCTAATATACTATCTAAGGTGGGTTTTTTTTTTAATCTAAAACTAATTTTTATACATTTGGTCACCTATCACACATTTTGGTGCCATGAATTTGATTTGACCCCTATTTATTCAGATCTCATTTTAAGAATATTTATATAAATATATTTCAATGGAAAGAAGAGGAAAGCAAGTGTTGCTGCCCAACAGTGTGCCCGCTGCACAGAGAAAAGCCAATACGTGGAGGCAGTCATGGTTGCAATGAGGCAAGGGTTTAATTCTACAGAGTGTTAAGCAAGGAGACAGAAGGAATTTCTCAAATCCACCTCCCTGAGAATTTGGGAGGCGGGTTTTTTAAAGAGTTTGGCAGGCAAAGGATTAGGCAATTGGGTTTGCTAATTGGTTAAATTAGCAAGGCAAAAGTATTGGGGTGTAGAAATCACCATCTTGTGTTGAGTCAGTACTTGGGTTGGGGTCACAATTACAGTTGAGTCAGTTTCTTGATATGGACCGCTGGTCTGGATGGGTCAGCCAAGCCAATGAAATGCCCAGCCTGGAGGTTATCTCAGACAATACCCTCAGGTTTTGAAAAGGTGATGTTACAGACAAAGTTAAAAATCTTTATGACCACCAGCTATGTGACTCCAGAGTAGCAATTATAAAGAAGCAGACAGAGAGACAGTGGCTGATTGTTACCAATAGTTTTAGCTAAGCCTGTGCCTTCATAGAGTTCGAGGCCCTTATGACAGTTCTCTCCTCGCACCCCTTTGTTGATTTGTAAAAGGCAGCTTCACAAGTGTGGAAGGAACTGGACACAAATTCAGCATATTAAAGAAGTCAGTTGCAAATGGAACATGCTAGAACACTTTACTTATAAGACATTCAATCATTAACTAGTAAATTTTCTTTCATCATGGCTATACATTGTAAAAAATGATTAACTGAATTTCCTAGAATTTACAAATAAAATATATAATCTCCTTCTTATGATAATCAACTACTAAAATTACTTTTATTTTAAAACTAATGATAGATAAAAACCCCATGCAAAGCAATATTTGGTTCCACTTCACAAAAAAAAAAAAGAAAGCATTCATAATGGCATTAGTTGCCACTGACAATGCTGCTCATATTTTCTTATATTTGGTGAATTATTAATTTTGCTGATTGTATTTAACCTAAAGGTTAGCTTTTATAATTTTACTTTTTAAAATTTACTGGGAGTTGGGAGAAAAACGATAAATTTACTAACAACACAGTTTGTGATTCCCTTTTAAAAAGTTTTTTTTCTTTAAATGTTTTATATTTTAAGAATGGCACATGTTTTTTTCCAGTTTTATTTTTTGTGCCAATTTGCCGAAGTCAAAATAGAAGACACTTCTACCCAGAAAGAGATCAGGTAACTGATATAAACCAAAGGTCATGTCAGATAATTTACCAATATAAGCTAAGCCCTAAACACATACAATGAAAATTCAGCTAAGGAGAATCATGTAGCCATTCTCTCTATGTGAAATTACAAAGAAACGAATGGAATGTGAAGGTTAAATCAACAGCTTCAAAGTATAGAACACTGCTAAATATTTGCAATCCTTCAACAAATGCGTGTTGAATAAATCCTATTTATATCATTATTTCATCATTCAGATCTATATCATTTTACAAATGAACACAGAAGAAACCTATCAGAAAAGCACTATATTAAAAATACTCTAATGTTGGAAAATGACATCATTGTTATATTAATAGTGTGTGTGTGTATATATATATATATACACATATATATATATATATATATAGTTTTATCCTGAGATTCTCGCAAACAGGAATCTAAGGCCCAGATAAGATGCCCTCCCACACCCCACCCCAAAATGGCTGGTGATTCTTTGATAAAAGTAGAGAAGAAGCACTGTACAAATGAGAGAGAATGTAGAAAAACACATCAGTGCTCAAATAATATCTACTTCTCATTAATTAATCCACAAATGTCTACATTTACAATAGCTGCCAATACGTGATTAAAATATTGATTCGTGGACTATCCAAGAGTGTACTGAGAAGAGTTTTCTGTTCTTCCCTTCCTGTTACAGTGACAACAAGCTCTTTCTATATGGCACACCTTCTGACAATAGTTGTAATAAAAGCTACAAAACTTAATAGTTTGTTTTATTTTTTAACCCAAATGTGTTCTGGGTTTTAACCCAAATTTACATTCTGTAAATTAATTCAAATTGGATTGACTTTTTAATCTAAAAAATAACATTTGCTTTTAACTTTTAATATTAGTGCATTGTCAATTAATTTTAAAGCATAAACTCTATTTAAGAACAAATATTTTGAGGTTTTTTCAATTTTTGCCAGTTAAACTGAATTTATTTCGATTGAATTTATTGTGATAATATTTCTTTATATTATCTAAATGGTGGTTGCAATGTGCACAACTATCAAGCAGATCATAGTGTATTTTAAGCCTACAAAATACATTAACCACATGAGCAAGAAGATATAGCTAGACTGGTTGAGGTGACATGTCAGAAAACAAAAGATGACAAAGTCTGTAAATTAGAGTCATTTTTTAACAGAGATAAACATCTATTAAATGCCTAAATTCTCTCTTCTGTGTCTGTAAGATACTGTTTTAGGCGGTGGGATAGGAAACTATTTTTGACATAGAATATATAAACTCTTTAAACTTTATACTTTTATAGTATGCTTTCTACTCTAAGGACTATGTATAGACAGCATGGTTTTGACAATATTTAATGATGTCTCTTCTTCACAGCATTAGACATTATCAGAGAAAGAAATATGAATAATAACTACTAATGCATGCTATTTATCCTAGAAGAAAGATATGTGGGTGAAGTATCATAAAAGGAGTGAACTGCAGTAGGCTTTCTACTGCCTTACTTTAAAACTTTAAAGTGCATGAACTTCCAGAAGTAACTAGGCTTGGTATTTTCTTTTAATTTTTTTCTTATATTGAGTTATTTTCAGCTATCCTCAGAAGCGCTAGCATGGAGATCTGTTTCAGCAAGTAGCTGATCAGCCAGTTGATTAAAGACCAGATTGTGATTTTTCTCTGAGCCATTGTTTCCAATGGCATACCGTTATCTTTTGTTTAACGGCATTTTTTCAAAAGCCAAATAACATCCCAAAAACATGTCCCAGAAGAAAGCAAGGACCAAAGATCCTTAGGAATGCTCACTGTTAGAGACCATGAAACATTTTGGAAAGGAACTTAATGGAAGTTTATTCCCTCTTTGGTCCTTTAAAAACTCTTCTCCCAACTGTACAATATACATCAATGTATAGCTACTGGAGAGGAGCCTTTCTCTCTAAAAACAGATAGTAATTATATCATTAGAGTAGAAAATTGTGTGTGTATAATTTTATAGGTATTATATTTTTACATATTTTTAATATATAGAAGGAATGTAAAAGGGCAAGGAAGCTAGCTGTGTCACATGTTTTTGAACAAGATTTCTTCCCCATTATACTCAGGGTCAGTTTGAAGCTTAAATTTTCATCCAGTTGAAAATTATTAGTTTGATACTTTTATCTTTAGAATTGATTTAGGTAAAAAGGTAGGATTTCAATATTAGGAGATTCACTCCTCAAGCTGCTGGCCTTTTCTAAACAATGTATGTTGTTTTAATCCAGGGGGTGACAGTCTAGAATTGGAGTACCTTTTTAATCTTCATTCATAGCTACCTTCCAACCAGTGGCAATTGTCACTACTCTCATATCAGTTCCAGAATATGTGCTGCTAAGTAGGATGATGATAAGCGCTACTTTCTTAGGATTCAAAAACTCTAAGGACTTTGCTGGGGGGTCACTGTGGAGGGGTGGGATAT
>CAUYRT010042552.1:0-67523 GCA_963574885.1 Lepilemur ruficaudatus
ATTACTATATGTCCACTTAAGTGTTGATCAGTTAATGCTAATTTGATGGTGACTACATGTGGTGCTTGTTTTTCCATTTTTGGGATACTTCACTTAGTAGAATGGGTTCCAGCTCTATCCAGGAAAATACAAGAGGTGCTAGATCACCACTGTTTCTCATAGCTGAGTAGTACTCCATGGTATACATATACCACATTTTGTTTATCCACTCGTGTATTGATGGGCACTTGGGTTGTTTCCACATCTTTGCAATCGTGAATTGTGCTGCTATAAACATTCGAGTCCTTAAAGTCTTTGCGGAGAGTTACTTCTCAGTGAGGCCTACCCCGAACTCTATTCAAAATGACAATCTGCCCTCATCTCTGCACCGCGGAGCCTCTGGACCCTGTTGTGTATATTTTTCCCACAGCACCTTCTAACAGACTAGATGATTTACTCAGATGCTATTCTTACTGTTCATTGCCTCCTTGGGACTAGAATGTAAAATCCAGAAGAGCATGGATTTTGCCCGCTTTGTTTACTGCTGCATCCCAGCATTTAGGAAGCGCCTGGAACACAGTAGGTACAATGAGTACAATAAATACAATGAGTATTTATTCGATTGAATGAATGAATGGACGGTTTAGGGCTGGCCTAACCAGGGTGCACAACCTGACACAGGACTGGATGGCGAAAGATCTGACCTTCCTCTTGTCATTTCTAGTCTATTCAGAGGTGGGAGTCAAAAAGCTGCTGCACGGGCCACCCCCTGGGGGGATTCGCAACCCTGAGAATAGGTGGCAGCAACATGCAGGTCAGGGGAGTGGGCAGAGAGGAAGGAGGCTGGGCTGAGGCTGGCCCTAAGAGTCACCTCGATGAAGGGCTGGGCAGAGGGAGAGAAGCCACTGGAGACGGGGAAGGAGCTGCTGGGGATTCGGTGGGACGCAGGAGACAGTGATCACTGGAGTGAGGTGCCGCCGAGGGTCCAGGATACAATCTAGGTAGAAGAGTGTGTGCTTTGGGAGTGTGGAGGGACCTTGAGACAGCACTTTCAGAGGCTCAGAAGGAGGAGAGGACAGCGTCAGTGGCAAGAGGAGCGAGCACGGGACAGTGGGGACACAGATGGCTAGCCCAGAGGCCCAGGCTTGCGAAGACATGCCCAGAGAAGGGCCAGTGGGGTCCCCACCCCAGAGTCTGGGCTGCTGCTCCTGGGGAGCAGACTTTTCCCTATGCAAAGGCTGCTGCCTGCTAGCACAGAGAAGGTGCTTGATCCCTCTGCGTGCTGAGTGATGTGGCTATTTCCCAATCACAAAACTGGACGGCAGAGCCAAGATGCACACGGTGACACCCGAGGCTAAGGCCACACCGGATCTCCATGGTTCTGAGCCACGGCATAGCACCAGGCAGGCAGGGAGGTGGTCGGTTGTCCCCTCCACAGCTGTCCCTTCCACAGCAGCAGGACTGGGGAAGGAGCCTGAGACAGAGCCCACAGCCACGGAAGGAGGAGGAGGACGTGTGGACCCTGGCCTGCCCACTCTCCCCACGTGGCACTGCTCTGGATGGACGCTCAGTGTCTTCTGGCTGCCCCCCCTCCTCCCGTAACCACAGGGCTCACTCCTGCTGAGTGTGAGGCCTGGACCTCTGCGGTCTCCTGGTGGGTGGCCTCCTCTCGGCTACTGGGACTTTTGCTCTGTTCCCACCATTGCCAGGCCCCAGGATCTAGACCAGTCCTAGGAGGCCTCCCCCTCCATGGATAGAGTCCTCCCAACTTGCTTTTCCTGTGGCTATCTCCCAAAAAACGATTGCAGTCCCCACTCACCTCTCCCCTGGGTGCCAGACACTCGACAAAGGCCTGCACTGACCCTATTATGATCCTGTGCAGGCTCGGTTTTCTGCTGCCAGCCTCTCCACCAAGTGAGACACACATCTGCCATTTTCCTCAAACTCTTATAATTTGAGCTAAGCTAGGTCTTCCCCACGTCCCCAGCAGGCCCAGATGCTGGGTAGACTCAACAGGTGGGGGCAATTCTGAGGCTGGCGACCCCCATCTCCCTCACACACAGGCCCAGCTTCACAGCCCAGTGTCCCCCAAGTAGTCTGATCGCCCTTGGCCTTCCCCCACAACCTGGTGGAAACCAAGACCCCAAGGCAGACCAGAGTCATCTCACCCATGCCGGAGCTGAGCCGCCGCAGAACTGGGACAACTGGTTTGAATGCCAGATCTGAGCTATTAGCTAGTTCACTAGGGCCCTGTCTGAGTCACAGCCTTCCTGAGCTTTGGTTTCCTCGTAAGACGAGGATAACAGTACCATGTCACACGGTGGTTGTGAGAGTGACATTAAATAACATAAGGTAGGTTAAATAACTTGGCATAGTATCTGGGGCAGAAGAGTCCTCAACAGAGGTCAGCTGAGGCTGAGCTGGAGCCACGCGGAAACAGGAGAGTGGGGTGGACACCTTTGGGGCCCAGGTGGCCCCAGCTGACCCAGGAGATACCACTGGGAGCCCCTCAGTTGTGGCCGGGCACCGAGGTGAGGTATCCTGGGGACCAGCATCTTCCCCACAGGACAAGTCACCTCCTTCTCAGCACCCTCTGCTCTGTGACTGATGAAAGAGGGTCTGGGGAGCCAGGACAGCACAGTGGTCAAGGGCATAGGCTTTGGAATCAGACTCAGCTTCCGTTCCCAATATTAGTACTTACTAGCTATGTGACCTTGGGCAAGCTACTTAACAGTTTTCTCAGTTTTCTCATCTCTATAATGGGGATAACAAACCATGTCTATACCTTGCGGAATTTTTTGTGGGGCTGCAATGAGATAATATATGCAACACAAGGCACCGGGCCCAGGGCAGGCACAAAATAAACAGTAGCTATTAACATTACTACCCTGGTCTCCTTCCTGAGTACTAAGTACTCCCAGGAATGTCCTGGTCCTGTAACATCAAAACCAGGGCTTTGGCAATTTACAACTGGGTTCTGGCTACAGCAAGGCTGGTCAGCTGGCCCAGCTGTTAGTCAGCAGCCTCCTCTCAGCACAGGCCATTGGAATAGTTTACATCTTGAATTTTAAGATACTTGTCCCAACCTTCAGGACACACTGGAATCCCCCAGGGGGTTGGGAAGCTACTGATGTCTGCCTCCTACCCCAGAGATTCATACCGAATTGGTATGGGGTGGACTGGGCATGAGACCTGTTAAAAGCCCCCCAGGTGATTCTAATGTATAGGGAGGCTGAAAACCACCAGTTTAAGGTAAGGACCCTGAAGTCATGGCCTTTAAAGCCGAATGGAATCCAGACTCTGAAACAGCGCTATGAAGCCATCAGCCAGGCAGCATGGTAAACTCAGTACACACAGGGGAGGCTGCGTGTAAGAGGCAGGGCTTGAACTCAAATTGAGGGACTGTGGGGTTTGCCTGGGAAGAGAGGAGGTGCGGACAGAAGGGGCTTGGCTCTAATTGTAAACCGCGGGCAGTTATGCTCCGGGCCCGCAGCCACCAGCACCCTGAGGCTTTCAGGTAAGCCTGGAGCCCGGCCTTACCCCAGCAAAGGGGCAACTGGAAGACAGGGCAGAGGCAATGGGGCAGCTCATTCGTGGAGGTGCAGCTGGTATCGCTGGAGTTCTCAGTTCTGGCTCCGCCCCCACTGCTGGGAACAGACTTAAGGCCCTGCGGGGGTGCGTCAGGGCCTCTCTGGTTGCCATGGAGACGAGATCTGCTCAACCACCTCCAGGATCCCTGGGGGCAGGAGGCAGAGACCGTGGCCGCCTGGAGAAGTGGCCACCTGGAGAAGCCAAAGGCTCCAAAGCCTGAGATAAAGGAATCTTAGGTCCTGGACATGAGCAGCAGGGGCCGAGGGTGGAGGCTGCCAAAAGCCCAGGGACAGAGAAGGGAGCGTGGCCTCACCAGGCTGCAGGCCGAGGAATGGGCGAGAAACGCCATTAGCTGCACTGTGTTTTACAGTCTGCCCAGCAAGCCCACAGCCAGGATCTCATTTTATCCTCACAACCCACGGAGGTTAGCAGGGTAGCTATTACTGGCCCCATTTTACATGGGGGAAACTGAGGCTCGAGGAGATTCTAGGTCCCAACAGAGGCCACCTGGCTTATAAACAAACTGAGCCACAATTTAAAGCCTGCTCTTTGGACCAAGGTCATTGTTTTTGTGCTTTGACATAATCCCCCACCCAGGCAGAGAGGCCTAAAATTCCTAATTACTCTGTAGGAAAGATAGTTATGTGCCCACTGAACACACAGGAATAACGGTGCAGAATGCCCAGAGGAAACTGCCATAAGGAAGGGAAAGCTTACTGCATTTGTAAATAGGCAATAGTCATTTAACAAACACCTCCTAAGTTATTATGTACCGGTCGAAGTGATGGGAACAGAGTCCCCAGCAGGACTCGACACCCCTAGCTCCATTACCAGGGGCCTGTCACAAGTAAATGGGATACAATGAAACCAGCAAGAGGCCAGCAGTCAGACAGATTTGGGTCCTGCGCCCTGTTCTACACAACTTCTGGCAAGATGCTCCTTCTCTTGGAGCCTCCACTTCCTCATCTGCAAAATGGGGGTGACATTCATAGGGCTGCTCTGAAGAGCAATAGAAAATACCGAACACTGGGAGGCTGAGGCGGGAGGATCGTTTGAGCTCAGGAGTTTGAGACCAGCCCGAGCAAGGGCGAGACCTCGTCTTTACTAAAAATAGAAAGAAATTAGCTGAACAACTAAAAATATATATAAAAAAAATTATCTGGGCATAGTGGCACACGCCTGTAGTCCCAGCTACTCAAGAGGCTGAGGCAGGAGGATTGCTTGAGCCCAGGAGTTTGAGGTTGCTGTGAGCTAGGCTGACGCCACGGCACTCTAGCCTGGACAATAGAGCAAGACTCTGTCTAAAAAAAAATAAATATCAAACAAAAAGAGCATTTCACAAACAATAAAGCATCTGGTTGATCAGATACACACAAAAAATCCTCTAAAAAGAAATGAAGTCTGTATTCATTTGGGTGTTGGTATATCCTGATTTCTCCACTAGGTGGCAGGAGTCTGGCAGGCAAGGACGGTCCCCTCTATTTACTACGTATGATTTGTGGCACCCAGGACAGCATTCACGCATAGTAGTTGCTCTATAACTGCTGGCTGGCTCATACAATCCCCTGAAAATCCCTTCCCATCTCTTCCTGTCACAACCAATTCAATTATTTAGGGTCTGGGGGCCAGGAGGTCTCTGTGACAAACCCTACAAGAGCTCTAGCCCTCATTGGAGTTAACAGCTTTAAACTGCCTCCCCTCTGAACCTCCTCAAGAACAAGTAACGATCCTGCACTGATTTGATTTAAGGCTCCGCTCTCCCTCCCCTCTGCCCTGGTGGGCAATGCCGCTCAGCCCCAAAGCGGCAGAAGGGGGAGTGGCCAGGAGGTGATGACTCAGTGACTCGGGAGAATCAAGGGACCATTATGAGGACGACCTTCAAATCCAACCACACTCATCACCCACCTGGGATGGCCTCCTCAGAGCCCCCCTCCCATCTATGGTTTCATGAGTCCTTAGGGTATTTGTGAAAAATTAAATGACTCTCAATCTAGTGCTGAGAAGTAGGAAGGGACAGTTCAGAGAACAGAGAAGTAATGTAAGGTCCAGAGAGCTCAGTACAACTCTCGAAGTGGCCTTGCCGGTGGGTGGCAGCCAGGACCAGAATCAAAGACCCCTGCCTTGTATGCCAGGGTTCCACCCCTCTCTGCAAAAGTCAGCCTAGGCACTGCCAACACGCATACATTCGCACACATACCCATGGAAGCACCCCCACCTCAGCCCAACACTGCCAGGCAGCCACACTTGCTGGCATGTGGCTCAAGCCACTGGCTCTCCACCAGAGCCTCCTGGACCTTAAATATAATTCTGCCATGGAACAGGGCTCTAATAGGGTGCCTCATAGCTCACCTCCTTCTCCCCTCCTTCAGCTCCAAATCCACAGTGACTGTACCTGTTCCAACTTTTTGTGTCATCCAAGCAGAGATGAGAGGACAAGTTAACAGTCTCTTCCCTGGACACCAACGGCACCTTCCTCTGGGGTGGCACAAAGCCAGGTGAGGGCTGAGCTGGGGAGAGGCAAAGCCCAGCCAGCTTGTTTCTGCTGTTTGCCGACAACCACACACGTGTGGACACACGCAAGTGCACACACACACACACACCCCTCCTTGTGGTCCTGCCACCTCTGGCTCCCACTGTCAGCCCTTGGCCTGTCAATTAGCGTAAGCACCCACCTGCCACCAAGCACAGCCACCACTTAGAGGATGTGGGCTCAGGCAAGTGTGTGGCCCTGAGCTGAGGTTTCCTCAGATGTGAAATGGAACATAGGATTGCTAAGAGGATTCCATGAGATAATCCTGTACATAGCTCAGCCCGGGCCTCGCATGTGAAGAAGATGACAATGACTCTGCCACTTCTCCTAGAAGTCAGCGGCACATGAATTCCCTCAGTGCCCAGGCACCTGCCACCATGCCACTGCCACCTTGGCCACAGAGTGGGCTCCTCAAGGGCTGTCTTCCTTCACATAACACACTTGCCCCTGTGTGGTCAACACCACCCGTGCTCAACCACATTCCAATCTCCTCTCCTTCTAGGCACATCGAGGACCATACTTTCTAGTCCCTTTGTAGTTGGTCAGGGCCACATGGTCAGTTCTGGCCAACAAAATATAAATGGATGTGGCACAGGCCACACTTCCTGGCTGAGGCGGTGGAAAGCCATGCACAATTCTTCTTTCTCCCTCTTCCCCTGCTGCAGGAACCTGGGAGGCCATGGGTTCCAGGTGGCACAGTCTCCACAAGGCTGGATCCCTGAGTGACCCTGTGGAGCACAGGCCACTGCCTACCTGGGGTGGACCAGTGTGAGCAGGAAACAAGCTGGCTTGTGTTAAGTCATGGGGATTTCAGGATTAATTTGGTTCCACAGCATAACCAGTCTACCCTAGCACTACCACCCCTCAGCTCTTCCATGTACGGTCAGTTGGCAGACCCAAGTCTCAAAGGTGGTCCGTACACACTTCCCAATACAGTATCTGACAGTTTAATACCACCCATGCCAGCCTCATGGTGAGCCAGACCCTTTTCCTATTCAGGAGAGAACAAGGAACCTAGTACTCTCTTCTAGGGGCAGAGGGGAAGGAAGTCTGGAAAGTCCTTCTGCAAGTAGGTTGGTGCCAAGAGCTTAGGGTTTGGCAGAAGTAGGCACCTGAGAGCCTTCCCTACAGCATGTTGACCCACCTACTGTCCCAAGGCCAAGTCAATGGGCCCATCCCAGGTTAAGCTCCAAGGATGGCCTATTGCTGATGTGTGAAGTAAGCCCAAAAGTAGTCAGGGAAGTACTCATTTTCATAGCAGCATTATTCACAATAGTGAAAGGTGGATACAACCCAAGTGATCATCAATAGATGAATGGCTAAACAAAAGGTGACATCTACATATAAAAGATTATGGTTCAGCCTTAGAAAGGAAGGAAATTCTGATACATGCTACAACACGGATGGACCTTGAGGACATTATGCTCAGTCAAATACTGTATGATTCCATTCAGATGAGGTACTTAGAGTAGTTCAGATTCATTGAAGAAGGAGAAGGGTGGTTGCCAGGGGCTAGGGCAAGGGAGGAATGGGAAATTGTGTAACAGGTGCAGAGTTTCAGATTTGCAAGATGAAAAGAGTGCAGGAGACGGTGGTGATGATGGTTGTACAACAACATGAAGGTACTTAAGGCCACTGACCTATACACTAAAAATTGTATGATGGTAAATTTTCTGTTATGTGTATTTCACCACAATTTAAAAAATAGAATAAAATATACATCTGTAATCCTAGCACTCTGGGAGGCCGAGGTGGGAAGATTGTTTGAGTTTAGGAGTTCGACATCAGCCTGAGCCAGAGCGAGACCCGGTCTCTACAAAAAATAGAAAGAAATTTATTGGCCAACTAAAAATATACAGAAAAAATTAGCCGGGCATGGTGGCGCATGCCTGTAGTCCCAGCTACCTGGGAGGCTGAGGCAGAAGGATCGCTTGAGCCCAGGAGTTTGAGGTTGCTGTGAGCTAGGCTGATGCCACGGCACTCTAGCCCGGGCAACAGAGTGAGACTCTGTCTCAAAAAAGAAAAAAAAAAATAGAATAAAATATAAATTTTTAAAAAAGCAGACAGGGAAGGAACAATACCAGAGACAGAAATTCCTGCATCTTAGCAGGAGGCAAGGGGACCGAACTCAGCCCGAGCCCACTCAGCTTCCAAAGAGGGCTTTGGAGTCACCTTCTGAATTACAAAGGCAGGTTCCACTTCCATAGCTCATTTCTATTGTGCTGCCAACTTCCTGGCACAAGACAAGCCTGGCTCAGCCCTAAGCAGGGGCTGCCAGGCATCTCTCGGCTCTAATTCCAATACTCCCTCCCCCACCAGGCAGCACCTGGACACCCACTCTAGAGTTCAACCTGTCTCTACACCCAACCAATGCCAATGGGCAACATCTCATAAATATGGAGAATGGCCCAGGGTCATGGCAAGAAATGAAACTTCCCCCCAGGTCACTGCTTTCCCTGGTCTGCCCCACCCCTCTGCCACCTCCGGAGTCCTCCATTCAGATCTGCACAGCTCCATCCGCCCACCTGGCACTAAGAGATGCCAGCTGCACCTCCTGCAGGAAGGCAGCCTCCTCCAAGAACTGAGCTCAGGACAAGACCTGGCTCAGGGGTTGACAGGGGATGCATGGATAAGATGTCTCAACTTGGCCCCCATAACAAGGGTGGCTGGAGACCACAGGCCAGAGAGGACAGGCTGAGAGAGACAGGCACCAGGTCCACAGGCTGGCAGGTGTTTACTGTAGGCAGGTAGACTAGCGGGATGAGGCTGGAGCAGCAGTGGCCACAGGCCAATCACCCCTGCTCCTAGCAGAGCTCCTGGAAAGGTCCCTTCCATGCCTGGGCATGTGAGCATGAGGGGAGAGAAGGGGAACAGCTCCTCCAAAAATCAGGGCCTGCCCGATGTCAGAAGCCACATCTCACACACGGGACCTGTGGGCAGGCAAGTGGGCACATCCCAGTCTCCAGGAAAAATAAAAGCAAGATTCTGAACTGGAGGCAAGAAGACAGTTTCAAAGTCCAGAGTCTTCCTCTAGGAGCCACGAGAAGAGATAATAGTATACCGGGCTTGAATTGTTCTGGCTCAGGAGCCAGGCTACCCGAATCCAAATCCCAGTTTCAGCTCTGTGATCTTGGGCAACTTGCTTAACCTCTCTGTGCCTTAGTGTCCTCATGTATAAAATGAAGATAATAATAATAACCTATCTCATAGAGCTTTTGTGACAGTTAAATGAGTTAGTTCAGGTAAAGCCCTAAAAACAGTGCCTGGCACATAGTAAGTAATGTTAGTGGCTATTATTACTGTCACTAACATTATTGTTGTTTTTGTTATCTCTCCCCACAGTCCTGGCCCTGGGAAAGACACCAGGAGGAAGGCCAGCTTGTTTGGTGTCTTCTCAGGGGCTGTACTGAGCAGCATACCCTGTGAGCAGCACACAGGGTGCCCAAGTACCAGGAAAGCCACAGGGATGGCCCCACACAGCAACTGCACTTCCCGCCTTCACTGCCTTCTCCTCCTGTTGCTGCCGTCCACTCTCAGCCCGAGACCTGAGCTCCTTCCTGGGAGCCCGGAGCCCCTCACCAGGGTTGGACGGGCAATCGAAGTACGCAGGCTGCAGCAATATCCTCCATATCTCTAAACCAGAGGCAGTGAGCACCCCACCTCCTGGGAGCCACACAGGCAAGGGGAAGAAGGGAGGAGCATTCATGCACCCAAGACAGGTCTCCCTGGGCTCCTACAAACACAGGACAGAGCCATCAACACACAGGAGCTCACAAGCACAGGCCTGAGCCCTCGCTCCATCCCTGGTATATTGGTACATGCATGTGCACGCACACACACACACACACACATACACACACACTCTCCTTGACAGCATGCCAACTTCCTGTCATCTTTACAGAAAGTAAGAGCAGAGGCAACAGAATTTTGGATAAAAGCTCATGTTCTGGAGCCAGACAGCCTGGGCTTGAATCCCAGGCTCCACCTCTTACCAGCTGTGTGACCTTAGGCAAATCATTAACCTCTCTGTGCATTTGATTCATCTTCAAAATGGAATAATGATAGCACCCAAACTCATAGGGTCTCTGTGAGGATGAAATGAGTAAGTATCTCTAAGGTGCACTTAGAAGACTATTAACGACTATTACTCTGCCTCGTAAGCTCAGCAAGTCAGATCTTATGACTGCCTGGCTCTCACATAGGTCCTGGTTCTACATCTTATTTACCCTGAACCAGTTCACTGAACCCTTCTCTGCTGAGCAATCTGACATTTAGTCCTTAAAACCTAGAGGGTCCCAAGCAAAATTCCCAAGCTCAGTCCATGTAGCAATTCTGGGCTTTGTCAATGTCCTGTCCTGCTCTTACCAACTGCTTCCTGGGTTTTCCTTTGTCCACAGGCTACACCCTCAGTGCCCCCACATCTCGCATTCCTCCCAATCAGGAATCAGAAAGAGCCTCAGTCGACCATTCCTCACACAGAATCTGTGCTCTTCCCTGGGGAGAGACTGTCATGGTTTTTCCACCAGAGGAAGTACAGTGTGTTTCTGTACTGGACATCCTAAGAATGCCTGATTCTGGAGATATCTGACATCCAAAAGGGACATGGAGCCCAAAGATTTCAGTTTCATTTATTGGGCAAGTCACTCAGATCTCTCCGGGTCCCGAACTTGCTCTTCTGCAAAACAGGGACAGCATTACCTCTTCCCTAGGGTGGGGGAAAGGGCATAATGAAAAGATAGGACACTGTCTATTGCAATGCCCGGCACACAGCAGGTGCGCAGTGTGTCTGGAACACAGACTTCTGACCTCCGTTCCCATTGTAGGCAAAAGATGAGAGAAGAGATGTGAACCGGGGTACTGTGCTGGCTTGGCCAAGCAGTCTGTTATGTTTAGCAAGATGATCAGCTCTGTCAGGTGGTTAAAAAAAAAAAATTCATGACACAGCCCGGGCAGGTTTTATCAGCTGGAAGTCAGAGCAGCTCTCTGTTCTGGGAGAGGGGGTGCATTCTGGACCCCTCCCTTTCCCCAGAACCAGGTTTACTTGGTCAAATCCCCATCTCCCTCCCTGTCCCCAGAACTAGGCATAAGGACCAAGGGAGGCACCCCTGACACCAAGTGGGCCTGGCACGGCCACTGGTGTCCTTCAGTCCCACACGCCCCAGCTATATGGTTTTTGGACCAGACTCCCCATCGTGTCCTCACCTAAGCCGACAGCGCATTGTGGGAGGGCTGGGCGTGCAGTGCCCACCAGACCTGTATGCGTGTCACATGACAGCATCACAAGGTGAGGAAACCACACCCTGCGACTACCTCATCCTTCTCACTGGTTTGAAGCCTGTGGTCGCCATAGCAACAGGTTCCGCTCGGCCTGCCAGGCGGGGCTGACGCAATCCTCAGCAGCGAGCAACTCCCATCCTCACACGGTGCGGCTCCCACTGGGGGCGGGTGAGTGGGCAGAGCAAGTGGGGAGGGAGGAGATGGGCGTGCAGCCTACGGGAACCTCTGCTTTCCCCCAGTTCTGTTCCCAGCGCTGGATCAAAGGGCCGGAGGCCGTGAAGTGAGCCGTGGGTTCCCCTCCCATGTCCCGTCTCTGAGGCCTTAGGAGACCTTGGGGTGGGGAGACAGACTGTACCGTGGGCTTCTCTACCCCAGCACGGCCCCTTCCCCGCCTGCTGAGCCAGCACCCCACCCGCTTGGCCCACAGGCAGCCGGGCTCTTCAGAATTCAACAGGTGCAGCTTTATCGTTCTCGGCTCAGTTGTGTCTTCTGCCTTATTTTCATTTAAGTGCCCACAAATCCCAGAACTCCCCTGCAAGCTAAATGTCCCCGTGATACCGCCAAGCCCCCACCTCGCAGCTCTCTATCCCCTGTAAGGGTCTCTCGCTGCCCTGGGGAGTCTTACTCACTCTGCATTGAGGACACACCAGCCAAGAGCCACCATCCTATTACAGTATCCATGTCCCCCAACCTTACGGAACAAGCACTCAGAGAGGAAGTCACCCAGTGCCACCCATCCACCATGCACACACTGAGCAAACAGGGACGACAGCTTGGCAATGCTACTGTCCTCCAGCCTCCTGGCGCCTACCCATGGATGCGGGGCTCTCCCTCCCAAGGCTGCTGTCCTGGTGAAGATGCCTCAGGTGCCAGGAATGCTTCCCTCCTGCAGGCCCTGCTCCCTTCTCCATCCCAACAGCCACGTCCCGCCCCGTGCTCCCTCCTACCTGGCCCACATCGAGGGCATCCATCCAATAGGAGCTGGGCCTCAGCACAAACAGGCACTGCCCTGGGACCTTGCACCCCAGCGCCAGGCTGGCCCTGGGAGGAGGAGGGGAAAGCACACCTTCCCAGGTTCCCTCGGGAGCCAGTCACATTGGGCCCTCCCGGTGGTCACCCTAACAGATGCGGGAAGTGATTAACTCCAGGGCCCACTTGGGAGATGGCATTCAGCTCTGGGATGTCCCGGTAACGTGTCCTGTGGGAACCTCCAGGCCTGCTGAGAGCAGATGGGCAGAGGCGGTGAACTGTTAGGGCTGAGGTGACTTTCTAGACACACAGATCGACAGAGTAAACTCAAATGAGTCCAGAAATAAACTCCTAGATCCATGGTTAACTGGTTTGCAGCAAGGGTGCCAAGACCATTCAATGGGGAAAGAAGAGTCTTTTCAACAAATGGTGCTGGGACAACTTGATTGCCCCATGCCAAAGAATGCAGTTGAACCCTTACTGTGCGCCATATACAAAAACTAACTCAAAATGGGTTGAAGACATAAATGTAAGAGTTAAAGCTATAAAACATGTAGAAGAAAACACAGGGGAAAATCTTCATGAGCTTGGGTTTGGCAAAGGAGTCATAGATATGACACCAAAAGCACAAGCAACAAAAGAAAACATAGACAAACCACAAGTTATCAAAGTTAAAAACTTTTGTGCTTCAAAGGACAATATCAAGAAAGTGAAAAGACAACACATAGAATGGGAGAAAAAAATTGCAAACCGTTTATCTGATAAGGGGCTTGTATCTAGACTATATAAAGAAATCTTATGACTTTACGATGAAAAAAAGAAACATCTAACCCAACCAAAAAATGAGCAAAGGATTGGAATAGACACATCTACAAGGAAGATGAAGGAAGCTTGCCTTTATTCAACTGACAGATAGATAATGTATACCTACTATGTACCAGGCATTGGCTCTATGGGAGGTAAGACAAAGTTGGCCTCTGTGCTCATGAGGCTGACATGGGATGGACAGATAGCAAACATACTGATTATATGCCCCGCATATGTATTAGCTCACTTAATCTTCACAATGAGTTAAGTACTCCCAGGGCTGGTTACAGTGGCTCATGCCTGTAATCCCAACACTTTGGGAGGCCAAGGCAGGAGGACTGCTTGAGGCCAGGAGTTCCAAACCAGCCTGAGCAAGAGCAAGACCCCTGTCCCAAAAAAAAACAGAAAAATTAGCCAATAATGGTGACCCACACCTGTAATCCTAGCTACTTGGGAGGCTGAGGCAGAAGGATTGCTGGAGCCCAGAAGTTTGAAGTTGCAGTGAGCTGTGATGAGGCCATTGCATTCCTGCCTGGGTGACAAAGTGAGACTCTGTCTCAAAAAACAAAAACAGGATATGTACTCCCAGAACTCCCATTTTACAGATGAGGAGACTGAGGCACAGAGAAGTTAGGTAACCAGCCCGAGATCACACAGCTAGTAAGTGGTGGAGCCGAGATTCACACTCAGGGCAGTCTGCTCCAGAGTCCATATTCTGAATCATTACATTAAGTTGAGCATTATCAGAAGTGATTCATTCTGTTGGGGACCAGGGAGCTTCTTGGTGGAGGTGATGATAAGTGGGTTTGAAGGTCCTCATCAGGCAAGCAGTAAGGGAAGGTGACTCGCAGGGGCACAGAGCCAAGAATCAATGTGGAACACTGAGGGCTCAGTGTTACTGGAGCTAAGGTGTGGGTACAAGGGGAAGGTGGGACGAGTGACGGACTGGAGAAGCCAGCAGGGCCAGGCCAGGTGGGGGAGGCTACACCAGGTAGCGGGGCTCCTCCCAGAGAGCAATGGGGAGCATAGGAGGGTTTAAGCAGGAGGGAGCTTTGATCTGATACTGGTTTGGGGAAGCCTAAGGTGGCTGGGGGGCGGGGATGCCCAGGGAGGGGCTGACCAGCCATGGAGTGTTGGGGAGAGATGCTGACTCAGGTGCGTGTGGACAACAGTGGCCTGGGAACATCCCATGCCATCCTCCTCCTCACCGCATCCATGTCTATAACAAGAATAGGGTGGGTACGTGGGTGACCAGACACTGCCGGCCATCAGGGACAGAAGCAAAGGTGATCCCTGCGGAGCTGTGCATGCCTGATGACCAGGTGGCCTCTGGTTCAGCTCCAACAACATGATCCTCCCTAGGACAATAGTCGTGCCCCGAGGGGACCCGAACTAAGACAGCATCACCACCAGCTGAAACCAGAGGGCAGGTGAGGCTCTGAGGGGCACATACCTTGTGGGGACGCCAGGCCTCTGGCTGCAGTAGGCTCAGGAAGGGAGCAATTCCAAGAATCTGGGGCCAGGTGGCTGCTCCCTTTGCACAGGGTAACAGTGTCCTGTGAGAAAATAAACCTCTCTTCATGTCTGAAAAAAAAAGCCACCTCCTGAGTTTCTGGCCAGGTAACCAGTGGAAGGTAGGGCCAAATGCTGTATTAAAAGCTTTATGTGTATTATCTTATTTAATCCTCTTAATGGTTATATGGCGAGTTCTATCATAATCCCCATTTTGTAGATGAGTAAATCAAGGCACAGGAAGGTTAAACATCTCACTCATAGCCACATGGCTAGTTAATGGTGGAGCTGGGATCTGAGCACTGGCAGCCTGAGTCCAGACCAGCTCTTCCATCCACCTCCAACTCCCTTTTGACAAGTATTTTAACCTCGTTCCAACATAGCCATTGCGTCCAGAGAGACTAGCAAAGAATTAGACCAATTTCAGGTCCCTGTGCACAGCAGGTTCAGTAATAATAAAAGCCCACATTTATATAATAAGTTAACTCGTCGTATCCTCATGCTGCCCTATAAGGTAGGCAGTATTATTATCCCCATTTTACAGATGAAGAAACTGAAGCACAGAGAGGTCAAGTATCTTGCCCAAGATCACACAGCTGCTGAGTGGCCAAGCTTAGAGCTCAGGCAGTCTGATGCCAGACACTACCCTCTCTCTTGCTACCTGACTAAATCAGTAATGCTACATACAGTACACGTACTTCTAATATGCCCAGGGGGCTGGCCTCTCAGGCCACAGCCCAAGAGATGCAACTACCAGGGCAAGGTCATAGCTAGGACAGGCCCCACAGGAGCAGGGAGAAGCTGACAGTCCGGACAGATGGAAGGCACCGTGGGCTTGTGCCAATAGACGTGTGAGAGCAGACAGCTCAGTGAGAACAGCGGGACGATGGCCCATGCCTGCTTACTGGGCACAGAGGTGGACACATGACGGGGTGCATTCAGCCCTGCGTTATTTCAAACTGCAGGTCAACCCATTAATGGATCATGCAATTTGGTGGCTCACCTTTTGGAATGGATTGAAAAGGAGTATCTCACCTAACAAGGGTAGGTATTGTTTTCTGGAACTTGTTTCAAGTATGTGAGTGTGTGTGTGTGTTTGTGTGTGCATGTGTATGTGTATATATGGTGCATGTGCTATGCTGCCGTGTAAATGATTTTCCTACTATGGATTTTGTCCCAAAGTGCAGATGTAACATTATTACCACTAAATAAGTTGTAGTTTATTCCTACAATGAAATTCGAGGCAGCTTTGACAATGAATAATTCACAGCTATAGGCAAGAACAAAGATGAACCTCAAAAACATAATTTTAAGCAGAAAAAGGCAAGTCACAGAAAAATATTTATACTGTGACTCTATTTATATAAATTGTGGTTATGTAAATAGCCACACAGTTATATTATTTAGGAGTAATGTATAAACATTATTTATATAATTTATAAATATATAAATAAACAGCAAAACAACAAAGAAGAGGGAAAGCTGAATAGGAAATTCAAGATAGTGGTTACCTCTGTCTGCAGTGGGCGGCAGGGGCAGTGAGGGGGAGTATTATGGGTTGAACTGTGATCCCCAAGTAAGATACGCTGGAGTCCTAACCCCCAGTACCTCAGAATATGACCTAGAGGTAATCATGGTAAAATGAGGTCATTGGGGTGGGCCCCAGTGCAGCATGACTCGTGTCATTACACAAAGGGGAAATGTCGACACAGAGAGAAAGCCACGTGAAGATGAAGGCAGAGATTGGGATAAATCCACACCAACCATCATTCATTCAGTCACTCAATTACCCACTCACCAAATATTCCTTATGTTTCAGGCACTGTTCCAGTTGCCAGAGGCATAATAGAGTAAAGAGACAAAATTTCTGCCCTTTGGAGCTGAGTTCGTGCAACAACCACACCCTGGGTGCATATGAGGCTCCGGGGCGGGGTGGGGGGTGGTGAAGCAGATGACTCAGCCAGCGCCCCGTCCCCAGGAGCCCACGTGTGGGTTAATAGTGGTGTTACTGTTCTCTGTTGAAGAAGGCAGGGGAGGAGGGACGCAGTACATTTTAGAGCATTTTCCATCGTGAATCATTAAAACTTTTAACAGAGTCCCTGCAGCAAGAAGAAAACTTTAGTTATATGGAAATGTCTCATGGTGGGACACTTGTCCAGTTACATAAATAACTGTCACTCGATCAAGGTGTCAGTCTTTAGCCTTTCCGTCTCGAGGAGCGCTGCTGGCGAGTGCCTTGGTAGCGAGAAAGGGATAGGTGGCAGCCTGTCTGTGCAGCCTTCTATACAGACAATAAGGAATCCCGGTCCAGGTATACCCTCCCTTCTCAGGTACACAAGGGCTGGGGCCCCCAGGTCTCGCTTCCTTCCAAACACCTACCCTGGGCTTTTCAGAAAACCCCAGTCATCCAGAAGCGAAGTCTTTTTAAAACTGGGCTGAGGACGCCTGTTAAGTTCTCTAACCACGCCCCACGCCACTGGCTAATAGTAATAATAGCATCCATTCCCCTCTGAACCCCACACCAGCCCTGTGAGGTACATTTCACTGCTGAGCAGCTTATGAAGTGGCTGACCCGATGCCGCACAGACATTAAGTGGGAGCTCTGGGATTCAAATCCAGGCTTTGCAATTCTGCAATTTCTCCTTCCTTTACCTGCTTTACCCACATATCCTCCAGAGGTTGGAGGCTCCCAGCAGAAGTGAGAACGTCAAAAGACTTAGTTCGTGGTGGGGACCCAGTGAGTGTTTATCAATAACAACAATTATCCCTTACTCTGGCATAAAACAGTATGGTTAACACACATGGTCAGCATTTACCTTCTTAGCTGATTTTTACAACAACCCCAGGACATACACGGGGCAGGTATTTATAACCCTTACTTTGCAGGTAGGGAGAGATTCAGAGAGAATGATTTTACCTGGACATGGGCTAGTTTCCTGGAATGTGCTCCTCCAGGTCCATTTCCCTGCTTATCTACCCAGTTTTCTGCCCCAGCAGGAGACCAGAGGCACAAGCGGTATGAGGCTGGGGTATTCTGTCCCTGGCTCCTCCCTGTGGGCCACCCAGGCCGTATGCCCCATTGACGGTTGCAGCTCCTGCCCAGAAGCCCTGACCACACAGCCTCTGCCTCCAGGTCTGGGAACCCCCACATCTGGTCCCCTCGCTCTGCCCACGTTTTGGTCACGGTCTTGTTATGAGCTCTCCCCAGACTCCCCAGTGTGAGCATGCTCTCTGTTTCCTGAGGGACCCTGACGGATGCGGCAGTAAGTAACCAGGCTGGGGACTCTGGTCTCCTGATGGATGAACCAGGGCCTCTCTGAATCAAGGGACAGGAAGAAAGGAAGATGGCAGAGAACTAAAAGGAGCTGGTAGAAGAGACAACAGGCAAAGCTCTTGGATCTCAAATTTCTCTTTGAGTTAACCCAATTTAATCTTAGGAACAAGAGGAAAGACCACGATACTGAGAAGCTGGAGGCCCATCGTGGGAAAAGAGTTGGGATCTGGGCTTCAGGCCCAGCAGGGTCGCTAGTGCTACCCACTTGAGCACTCTGCAAACTCTGATGTCTGGTCACAAGCTGGGAGCAGCACTGGGGCAGCCCTTTGTAGCTGTCCCACCCCCTGCTTCTGTCCCACCCCCTGCCTCACCCCAGGCTTCTGGGACGGGCCTGGGGTGAGGACAGGTTGGCCTTGAGGGGAAGTTGCAGGCACCTGAGGCTCAGCTCACCCTGTCCCAAGGAGCCAGCCAAGACTCTGGGAAAAGGGAGGTGCCACCTGCTGGTTTCCTGACCTTCTTTCCCATTCATCCCCTTGGCATAAAAGCACCCGGGGTTGGTGCTGTGATGGCGGGGTAAGGCTGTCAGGTTTCCTCCAGCCTTGCCCATGCCAGGAGCTCATTGTTGGGCTGCATGGCCAGACCCTGGGGGCAGAGAAGAGCAAGGAGGAGGGCTTTTCTCAAGGGGTGGGACAGTGGGAAGTAGATTTCCTTCCTTCTGCTTTTAGGTATTTTCGTAATCCTCAATAACTCCATACATCCATTTTATAATGGGGGAAAAATTCTATCCTAGAGAATCATGAAGATTCTCAAGGAGGAGGAAGACATCACATCATGGCACAATTCTTTGTGAATTACTAAGTTTGAAATGGACCGGGCATTAGGATTCGTAGGTGAGGATTTCAGACAGGCCTGGAAGCCGGGCCTTTTAGGGATGCTCAATTCAAGGATGCTCTCTCTGAACACTCTGGGATGTAGCGGGGTTGTCTGCACCCAGAACAGGCTGGCACAGGACCAGTGTCTCCAGGACAGCCAGGCCTTGGTGGGCAGGAAGGTATAAACCCCAGTGTGAGCTCCTCATGCCTGGCTGAGCCCTCTGGCTAAGAAGTTACACCTCCTCTGGGAGCAGGCTGCATTATCACCTGCCTTGTGAAATCATCCCTGTGGGTTGCCATGTCCTTGACCTTAAAGAAACTGTAAGCCCTTTAACTGTAGCAACTGGTAAGCAAGATGCACTGGAGGGGCCTGGTTAAGAGCAAGAACATTAATTTCTTGCTCATTACAGATGAGAAGACTGAGGCACAAATTAGTACATTTGTAAATTAGTATTAACAAATTTGTGCCTCAGTGTTCTCATGTGTAAAGTGGAGATAATAAGTTTCTTCTTCGTGGGATTATTGTGAAGAATAAGGGAGTTAACATACATAAGTGCTCGGAAGAGTGTGGGACACACAGCAAGTGCTAGGCTAATGTAGCTGTTATCACTGGCCTCTTTCCATTAATCACGTCATTATTTTTTTGTGTCGACTTTCTAAAAACAATCTCAGTATTTCTGTGACAACTTCACAGAAACTTTTCCTCAGCTTGGCCTCTGGGTGTCAAGGGGTGGCACAAAGGACAGAAGAAAGTAATGAAATGAACAAGGAACATCTATCCAGATGGGACCCTTGCGGAAAGTTCCATATGCACCACTTAATTCAGTGTAGAAACACCGGATAAAATGCAGCACGCCCAGTTAATTTGAACTTTGGATGAGCAACAAATAAGTTTTTAATGTAAGTATGACCCAGATTTTGCATGAGATAGGTGTAAAACATATTTCCTTGTTTAGCTAAAATTCCAATTTAACTGGGCATCCTGTATTTTTATGTGCTAAAAAAATTCAGCAACCCTTTAGGTAGGGTTGGTAAAGTTGTTCCCATTCTATAGGTGAGGAAAATGAAGCTCACAAGAGGTTAAGTAAATTGCCCGAGATAACAATAGTGCAAGCAGGTACTCAAAGGCCACGTTCCCTGTTCCCTGTTAGCGGCACCCTGCACCGCCTCCCTTCCACTGCACCCCTGCTCTAGAAGAGGTAACAGGCCTGGAGCCCTGAGATGAGAACACCTGCTCCTCAGGCCCTGGAGGGGGACCGTGGGTGCAGGAAGAGCCATTTTCTCCCATAGAGAGGGAGTTACTGCTCCTCCAAAACCCTGTGGGCAGGTGACTGGGATAGGGGGTGCCCGAGAGGGCTGCAGTCAGCCAGGGTGGCACCCACAGCCCTTCCGGGAGCTGCCCCTGCCTGGGGTTGGGACCTGGAGGCAAAAAGCCCAGGAGAAAACTTAGGAAGCTCCAGAGGAAACCCCTCAGGAAGTCCTGAAATAGTTCCACAGCCAAGAGAGAAAACTTGCAAGTGAGAGCAGCTGTGACAGCGCCTCGGCCTCTGTGAGTCCAGGGCCCAGACCCCAGCGCCTCGCCAGAGCCCACGCGGATGCCCGCCCTCCGCGCATGGCCTTCCCTGGGAGGGCCCTACCCCTGCTCTCCCGGACTCCAAGGTGGGGCTTCATTTCCGTCATTCTCAGCTCTATTTTTATTCAAAGGTGGCAAGGAACAGCAAGTGTTCAAAGCAGAACAATCAAGTCACCTGATTCCATGCCTCCGGGACCACGGCTGACCTTTGCTGGGAGGGGGGTCTAGGTCTAGAGCCCACTCCTCAGTCAATGATTACCCAAGGAAGTAACACTCAGCCTCCCCTTCACCTGGCTGAGAAAGGCCTTTCCTCCAGGCAAAGGAACAGCGGGTGCATGAGACACCAAACTATGACCCGGCATGCTGTGTCTGGGGAACTGGGAGGAATTCAGTGTGGCCGGAGGCTTGGGCGTGTGGTAGGGGCACCAGGAGGTGAGGCTGTGGCTAGGGATGGGTTAGAGCCAGTCTCTGAAAAGGCCCCTGTGGCATGCTAAGAGTTTAGACTTTAACCTACCTAGGAAGACGCTGGACTGACTGGCCAGTGACTGAGTCAGGCTCAGAGGACGGAGGCTGCAGGAGTGTGGCAGCACGAGCAAACCTGGGGGCTTGATGGAAATGCAGAGTCACAGGCCCCAGACCTGCTGAATCAGAATCCGCATTTCCACCACGAGGGACTTTAAACAAGGGGGTGGGGTGCGTTTCCACAGGGTGCCCCAGGTTCATCTGCTATGGTCTAGGCAAACCCTGACTTGTGGCTGGGGTACAGAGAGGGTCCCTGCGTTGATCTCTCCAATATCCTTTTCCAATTGCCCTTCTGCCCTCTGCATGCCCAGCTCTCTCTTTGGAGCCTCCCTCCTCCACGATTTCCAGAGGTGGCCTTGGTGCCCCAGAGCACTGCCTTTCTTCATACCCTCGACCCACACAAAGCATTTCCCAAGCTCCCGCTTGCTCAGTGCTTGGCTGGGTGTTATGGGAGACGGAGAACCACGCAGTGGTTAAGTGTCAGTCCCCAAATGGGACTAGGCAAGTAGAGGAGCTTTTCAAACACACAGATGCCTGCGCCCCACCCTGAGGTCTCATTCCGAAGGTCCTGGCATTTGGGTACCTCTGGCAAAGGGCACAGGCTGCGGTGTCCAGATAGATCCAGGTTTTGTGCCCTTAGGCAAGTCTTGGGGAAAAAGTTTCCTCATCCATAAAACAGGATAAAAATGGTTAAGACCTCAGCAGGTCGTGGAAGAGTAAATGGGATATCTTTTGTAAAGTGCACAGGAAATGTCTGGCAGCCTATAAATGGCAGCCTTTGTTATTATTCTTCATGCCTCTAAGGAGTTTAGAGTCTGGCAGAGAAGACATGACAACTGGCATGAAACACTATATAGGAAAACACTAGAAAACAATAGATAAGAAAGTGCTAAGTGACAAATGGCCCAGAGCAAGTAGCATTAGGGATTCTGAACTAGGGAATCTTACTAAGGCCTGGAGGGCTTCCTGGAGACAGCGGTAGCTGAGCTGAGGCTGGTTAGGAGCTGACCACAGCACAGAGGTTTGGTGCAGCGTGGTGAGGGGCCCCACTGGCGGGAGGAGGGGGGTGTGCCGGGAAGCTGGGAAATCAGATGGATAATAAAGAGGCCCCCAGCCTGTGCATCCTGAAGGCTGTTTGGATTAAATGTAGTGGGAAAGGAAATGCCCCATTGAAGGTTTCTGGGCAAAAGAGAGCAGATAAAATGGCTTTAGCACAGCTACAGCCAACTGGAAAGGGGGTAGGATCCTTCACTCAGGGAGGGGCTTTGAGGATACTGCAGGCACCCGCTACAAGGGCCTGGCTATGGTGGCAGCTGACCAGCTATGACAGGGTCGTCAGGCTAGAAATAGCTCTTCTGACAACAAATTTGTGTTCCACCTTTCCTCTCCAGGAGCAGGAGATGAAATCAGCGCCTGCCTTTGCTCTCTGAAGGCTCTGTACCCAAAGATGGCACGTGGTGCCCACTGGTTCACCCAGGTCTCCCGAGGGGGGAACACTGGGTCAGGAGCTGCCATGGGGTCTGCAAAATGATTGCCGGCTTAAATCAAGGGAAAGTGGCTGTTCCACATGGCTGGGTGGCATGCCAGCTGGTCTCATCAACCCTCTCAGTGATGAACTAGAAAGTAACAACAAGGCTTTCTGCTCCATTAACACCAAAGTTGGCCCTTCAGGGAGAAAATGGGGGTGGGGAGGACGTGGGTTTCATCTAGACAGAGGCACTCATAAAGGCCAGATGCTTGAGCTGCCCCCAGGACAGGGATGGGCAGAGGAGGGCAGAGGAGACCTTGTGTGCTCCCCATGGCAAAAGTCACCAGCAGAGGCCAATCGCAATGGCTACCCCCCTTCCCATCCTTAAAATGAGGGTAACAACCTTTCCTAGGTTTACTATGAGGATTAAATGAGATCATGAATGTGAGAACACCAGCTCAAGTCTGGTACCCGTTAGGTGTCCAATCAATTGCTTTGTTATTTTTATTTTCATTGGGAAATGAGCTCTGAAGAGAGATGTGTCAGGGGTTGCTTTTCTTCTGGCCAGAATCCAGAGCTACAGAACAGTTTGACTTGGCTCAGGGTCCCAGCCAAAGAGGGATCTGCTAAGGTATAAGCCCCCAGGCACAGGCTTCTCTCCCCACATCCTCACTGGCCTCTCAGCGGGGGACCCTCTGAGCTTGGAGGCCATAGTGGGTGTGGGGAGTGGGGCCAAAGGACCTGCACCAAGCACCCCGTCATTAACATGCTGTGCGTGGGTGAGTTCAAACACAGCTGCTGGATCTACAGCCCAACCGGCCTGGGCCTTAGCAAAGGGCCCTGGTGCTCAGTGGCCTGATTTATGGCTGAGGGCTCTTTTTATTTTCCTCTTGAAACTGTGGAGGTGAATTTTAAAAGGCCCGAGAGCAGGGCCAGGGCGCTTAGGCTCTGCCAAGTTCTGTCTTCCTCCCAGTCCCCACTTCCTTGCCTCTGGCCCCATTTTGCTCTGGAAACTGGGCGCTAGTTATACCCCAGCCTTCTCCCAAAGTCTATTCTCGCTCTCTCTCTCTCTCTCTCTTTTTTTTTTTTTTGTGTGTGTGTGTGTGTGTAAAACAATCAGCACTTCTTGCTAAAAATCCCAGAAACAAGGTAATATCGGCATATGGGCTCCAAGTGCCCATATGGGGAGATTTCCTTAGGCCCACCCAATGGAAAGGGGCAGCCCCAAGGGTGGGTGCTTATGGGATACCCGGGGGCAGAGAGCTGCCCACATACAATGGGGGGAGACAAGACATGGTCTTCACAACCACCACTCTAGCTAGAGAGATGAACCAGATCAATCAACCTCAGTGAAATACCAGCTGCCAAGAGGCCCTCATTGGCACTGCTGTGAAGGGCCGGGGAGCATGGGAGAAAGAGCATAGTTTAGAGTTGGGCCAACAGGGTGCTCAATTCCTGGCCTGAAGTCTGGCTCTATGACCTTGAATTAATTCTTAACTTCCCTAAGCCCAAGTTCTCTTTCTACAAAATAGACATAATAATCCCAGCCTCATAAGAGGGGGGCTGCTGAGCACTGGTGATGACCATGTGAAGTGCCTGGGCCAGTGCTGACACATAGTACGTGCTCAATTGGTCCTGGCTTCAATCATTATGGGAAGCTGGGCTGTTGGAAGCTGAATGGGCCATAGAGCCAGAGAGAGATCAGACTTGATCCACTTCAAACCAGAAGACCTTCAGCAACAACTTAACCTCTCAAGGCCTCAGCTTTCTCATTTGCAAAACAGGGGGATGATAACAGGGTCCCTTCGTCGGTTGTCGGGATAATGTGGGAAGTACCTAGCACAGCATCTGGCACACAGTAGGGCTGATTAAATGGTATATTCTCTTCTACTCTTTCTAGACCAAATGGAAAAATCTGATTTCTGTGAATGCAGCAGGACAGATGGGCCCAGTGATTCTGGAAGATGCAAGGATGCAGTCTCTATGTACCTCTGCAGGATGCAGACACATTTCCCAAAGAGGTCCCCATTTGAGTGCCGTCACATAGCACACACCACCACCCCGACCCCAGAACTCTCATAGAGGAGTCTTTCTCCTAAAACTGCATCTATTAAGTGAGGGAGAGACTAACTCAAAAAGATGGCCCACAAGCTGTCTGGGCCCAGGGTAACATGCAGCTGGACAGGGTAGCCACAACTGCGAAAATCAGTTGCAGCTGTGGGGAGTAGATGCTCCTGTTCCTCGGCCAGAGAAATAACTGGGATTAATTACACAGCATCTTTGGTCCCCATAATCTTGATCCATTAAACTCTTGCCGCTGCCCAGGAGGCAATGCCCAGGAGGAAGGGGTTAGCCAAGCACACTAATAGGATCAGCCCTTCAATCCCATGAAGAGAATTATGGTCACATCCTTCCCTAATAGCCCTGAGTAAACCCACAGATCCCCAGTCAATACTGGGCTTTTCTAGGCAGCCCCACTCCACCGACAGCCAGTCCGTCCATAGTGACGAGGACTCTGAGCTCTTTTGGCACTGGTCTACCTGAGGCCTCCCAGCTACCTACCCCCTTCTGGAGATCTTGCTCACCTTAGGCAAAATGCCAGATCACACCTGTCACGTGTATCTGTAATCTAGAGGGACATGAAGGCATCGGAGGTGAGGGCAGAGACAAGAAGGGAGTGGCACCCGGTCACTGAGCTCCCCATGGAGCCCACCCTATCTGGCCCCCTCTATCGAAGACGAGGCTGAGCCTGACATTTTCAGTGCGGCCAGTAAACCCATATGCATCTTTTGTTCTGGTGTGTGGTGAGGAAGGAAGGGCAGGAGGAGAAGAGGGAATACAGCATGGGGGTGCAAAGCTGAGGGAGAGGCCCAAGTCGGGTCTGAATCTGGGGACTGAGAACTGGCTGCCCCACCTGCAGGTGGTCATAGCACCAGCTGGCCCCACCTCACAAGGCTCTCTGCCAGATGCCTCAGGCCGGGGCAGGGCTGGTCATTATCCTCAACCTCCATCTGGGGTGCATTCTGTGGTCTGCCTGCTGCCCCGACTGCATTCTTCTTCCCCATTCACAGGATCTGGATCACATTCTCCCGAAACCTCAGGGACCAGTGGAACACGCCCCCCTGCCAACCAGGGGCGCCCATGTCTCCAACTGACCATATCTTGCCCTAAAAGATGCAGCCTCCTCTATCGCAGCTCTAGAGACAGGTGAGTCTGCAGGCCTCTTCCACGGGTACAAGCAATCACTCAAGACCCTGCGGGTAGAATGTACCGGGTATTCCAACCCCCGAGCATCACCTTAGCCTACCACTGCCGAGGGCCTGGCAGGAGGCAAAAAACCTGGGGTTGTCTTGACACTGCCTCGTTCCAGGCTTGCCCCAAAGGGCTCAAGCTGAGCCAGACAGCTGCAGCACAAACACTGGCAGCAAAGCCTTCCAACCACAAGCCCTTGCAAAGCGTGGGACTCCCTCGGGGGTCTCTGACTGCACTACAAGCTACTACAATTACCAAATCTACACACCAGGAAACTTGTGAATGGGCCAGCTAACAGGTTTCTGGGATTCCTGTTGGAGTTAGGAGTTAAAGCTGCTAAGAACCCAGAAGTTTTCTTTTCCGTCGCGTATTCATGCAACTAAAAACTATCACGTGCAGCACTGGGCTAGGCACCACCTAGAAAACTGGTCCAACAGTGTTCCTGCCAGGCCCCGCACCCCCTTTCCAGGCCCTTCCAAACTCATCTGCAAGCCTGTCACAGATCCCTGTTCAATGATGAGGGCTGTGAAGAGCGGGACAGCTGAGCATGTCAATAGCACTCCTCATCTTCAAAGCACTTTATAAACATTAATTAATTAATCCACACGACACCCATGAGAGACATCATAGCTTCACTTTACAGAGGAGTGGGCATAAAGAAGGGACCAGAATTGTCTCAGAAAACAGATCATATCTCAGAGGATGGCCCACGTCTTCTCTCCTACCCCCAAGAGTGAGGCAGAATTTTCTCACCATTCCCCCATCCTTTGTCCCCCTGACAGCATTTTCTAGCAAATTCTCCACAAATTTCTTCCTTTTCCCAAAGAACAATAACAGCAACAGTCACGACAATAAATTAAGTTTCTCTGAGTAGAAGACTTAATTCTTCTGCCAGCCCCACCTCTGAGACTCCAGCAGCCATGACAATTATGGGCTGCTGTTCACAAAAAGAAATCAATTACTGGGGCTATTCAGAGACAAGAAAGCAGCCATCAGCAGGTGTTCACTAGCTCATCAGCAGCGACCTGATGCAGCTGGGGCCAGCGAGATGCTCTGATCAAACTCACCCGGTCTGCCAGGCCAGTGGCTTGGTCTTTGGTTGTAGCTAATGTAGGACTGAGATGAAAGACTGAGGCAGGGTCATGACCACTTGGGGATAGGTTTGTATCCTCACAGCCCCCAATACTTTCCTGGCCCATGGTTGGGGCACTGAGTCTATAAAGGGCATGAAAATATCACAAGAGACCAAAATATCCCTTGGAAATACTGCTTGGGGTAAGAGAAGTTGGCTCTAAAAGGCAGGCTGTAGTACCAACAGATGGTCACGTTCTGTCTTCTACAAGGTCCAAGAAACTGCAGGCTTTTGATTGGCTCGGTAGGGTAGGTATGTTTGGGACCAGAACTGAATTGCTTGGGACAAAAAAAAAAAAAGAAGCTGAAATGGCAAAGGCAAAGAGCTGAAATGCAGCCCTCTGCCTCTCTTCTAAATAAATCCTAAACACACAATTTAAAGACTTTCCCTTTGAAGAGAGGCCAAATTATTAGCCTGCCTGGGGCACACATAGGTGTTAATCCAGGTCTTGCTCAGAGGGCTGTCTCCACTCCCAGGGACAGAGACAGTTTCAGAGCCGCTATCCAACTTTGGGGTATGCCACAAAATTTAATTGAATGTAGCCTAATCCCATGGTATAGACAAAAACAAAAAGAAAGTGGTACATGTTTAGTGGAAGGGTGGTGAAAGACACAGAGGAGTTAAGATAATAAAGAAAACAGCCCCGAAGAGTCACACCAGCCCCAGGGAAAGAACCTAGGCAAGGTACTGAGGGGTGAAACTGACATTATTACATCAGTTCAGGAAAAAAAATGAGTGGCACAGAGACAGGAATTTGGGGTGGCTGGAACCCTTATTTGCCACTCCAGTTTGTCTGGGGCAAAGGACCCTGTACTAGTCAGTCCCAGATCACACTGGCAGCTGGGACCCAACCCATCTCCTTGAGACAGACAAATCAACATGTCCCCAGCCCTTCAGAACTTCCACCATAGGGGAGACAGGGGACTTGCTGCCCACCCCTTATCAAATGACCATCACCCTGTGATGGAAGTGGGCATGCATGCTCCTCCCAGCACAGACACTGAAGCCAGAAAGAATAAGCTGACAACTCCAAAGGCAAGAAGTGTGTGGGGACAGGGCTGGTTGGCAGGCTGGCATCTGAGCAGTAGGTGTCTACTGGCCTCAGTGGACTCAGACAGAGCTTCAGCCATCCCCACCTGGGCTCCTGGCCCAGTCCCCAGGTGCTGCAAGAGGCACAGGGACAGGATGGAGTCAAAGTCATTGAAAGCCACTTACCCTGCTGGACCATTTCAGGAATAACTCTGCGACAGGGGTCCAGAGAGACAGATGTCCTCCGTTTCACAACATCCCAAGGCCTGAATAAGCGCAGACATATCCAGTGACACTCAGAGTCCTCCTCACTGCTCTAGGGTATGATCTGAATTCCAGCTCTGTCACTGGTCAGTTATGTGGCCTTAGATAAATGATTTGTGCTAAGCCCGTTTCCTGATCTGTAAGAGTTGCAAAGGTGTGATGCTTGGAGGGAATGGACAAAGTACCTACCACAGGGCCTGGCATACAGCAGGTACTCAGGAGATGTGATTATCACTGCTACCAGCAGCGACACAACACTTAGGAGGCACCTCTAGCACAGAGTCATTCACATCTTTAAGTCACACTGGCTGCCCTGTGCCCTGGGTGTACCCCCTCTACAATTCCTGATGGATCTGGCACTTGTGGGGACTTGCCACCCCAGGATTGTGAGCCTTGTAAGCAAACAGCTTCCCGAGAGGCAGAGGAACTTCCTCTGGGAGCCACAAAACCATGCTGCCAGGCAAATGACAGCCCGGGTATTTGTTTTAATTTAGGCTCTTGTCAAGAGGAAACTTGATGGCTAACAGCCCAAACATGACTGTACAGCACCTCCCCAGGAAGCCTCATGCTACGGCTCTCAAATAAGCTGTTTTGAAGAGGGAGGCAGGGACTCCTCACACTGCTGCCAAGTCAGTGCCCCCTCCCATCCCATCTCCCAGGCTGCTCCAGGAGCCCAGAGGCCAGGGCAGCAGCAGTAGGTAGACAGCTCAGATGCCAGCCTGCCTGAGTCAGGGCTGGTTATCGGCACCCCCTAAGTTGCCCTTGGCCTAATTCCCCCCCCCCGCCCCCGCATTCCTCTGGTCAGGAATTTACAAGGTGGCCTCAGGCAATTTTGCTTCTCTGCTCCAGGCTCCGGAGGAGAGGGGTCAGGTGGGGAAGACTTGGAAATGATTAGGTGGGGGAATCTTCTTCAGCAATGAACAGAAAGCCAGAGACAGGTTTCCACTAGATTCTACGCTTTGAGAAATAGGGAAACCAGTACTGGGTTTTGCAAAGATACAGAAATATTCAGGAACACAAGCAGCATGTGAATATGAGGCATTGTTATGACTGTTATTTGCAAGAGCACAGCTAAGAGAAGGTCACTAATCCTTCCTTCGGGTCAGGAGCTGATCTACATCAGGGCTCAGAACAGATGTGTGCCCCATTCACACAGACACACGTGCATACACACGCCACACAGCCACGGGCCTGACCTTCACCTGACGACGCTGGCCTCTGCAGGGGAAGGAGCAGATGGAGTGGCTGCGCCTGGCGCAGGACCCATGCCCAGGGGATCCAGCTTTGCCCCTTTGATGTTGAAAAAGCAAGGCAGAGTGAACCATCACTAAGGAGAGCTCCTGGAGAGTGGGGGAGGAGAGGAAGGAAAGTGGGATGGAGGAGAAAGGGGAGGGAAAAGAAGATGGGGGAAGGAAGAGGACCCAAGGGGATGCAGAGGTCAGAGGCTGAAAGTTGAGCACTGTAGAGCCTCCGGGCAAGACCTTGGGGCTCAAAGGCAACATCCTTTTCCACTCCCTACCTGAAAATATGACTATTATCAAGGAACTTGAGCCAGGTTGACCCTTAAAAACGCCTTTGTCCCATGGCATCCAGTGTCTAGAACCAGAACCTGGCTCCACTTGCCTCCCCCAACTCCTATAATACATCAGAACTCTGGGCTGACAGATGTTGCAAGAGAGAGCAGGAGGGTCCCACTCAAGTGGATCAGGAGGGTGAAATCCACTCACTATCTTCCTCAGAGGCCAGTAGGATCCTCTTCCTACATCATCGAAAGCATCTAGGGAAGGCATCTCAAGGGAGGGGTGGGGACTAGGGGCAGTGGCATTTCAGCCACCTAAGCAAGGCGGAGTGAGGGTGGGGGCGGCTCCCGGTTTAGCCCAAGACCCCAGGAAGTACCAGTGATCAGTTACACATCCCCCCTCACATCCCCCCTTGGCCGTGCAAGAGCCATCACATGCTCGCAGCAGATTTGGGAGCGAGGGGGTGGAGAACCGGAGGTTTTTTTTTTCTTCTTTTTTGGAGGTGGTGGTGGTAATGAGGATGGGGGTGGTGATGAAGCTGGCAGGAAAGATTGCTGAGCCTGGGATTTTAGCTCCTTCATCCAATGGTCCCCACAGAAATCTGTACCTGCAGTCTCCTTTCCCACCCGATCTCACCCCCCGCCGCCCGCCACCCCAAACCACACAACGGACTAAGGATGTCCCTGAGGTGGCAAACTCGGGTGCGAAGGACTTTTCCCAAAATGACCGTTCTGCTTCAGTGTGGACAGAGAAGCTGCCAGTCTGGGAGCCGAGGGAGCACCCTAAAAAGACTCACCCCTCTTCCTGAGGGTTTGGGAGTGCCGGATTACACAACAGGTGGGAGGGGGTGACACAGCTCTCTTGGCCCTGTCGGCCCACCGCCCCCCACCCACCCACCTGAAGTCCGCTCTGGGAACCCCATCTGCGGTCGATCGCGGGAGGCCCCCTCGCCGCTCCCGACCGCCGGGCACCTGGACAGCAGAGCGCGCAGCTCCCCGCCCGCGCGGCTCCCCCGCAAGCCCGGCACCTCGAGACCCGGGGCCGTAGGGGCGCCGCGGACCCGCTCCCGCCCGGCCTCCCCGGCCCGAGCGCACACGTACTGCTATAGAGGGTGTCGATCCAGGACAGGCGCGGCAGGCCCCGGTGGCTGAGCGGCTCCATGCCCGCAGCTCCGCGGCGGCGGCTCCGTCAGATCGGAAATCAGACCCTCATCGCACAACAAAGGAGGGAGGGCGCGAGCGGAGAGCCGGGAGGGGCGGCCGGCTCCCGAGGCCGAAGTTGCGGAGCGCGGGGTGGAGGCGGAGGAGGCAGGGAAACAGGTAGCAGGGAGGAGCGAGCCCGAGCTGCCGGGGGAGGAGGCGAGGGCGGGCGAAGGCAGGCGAGCGCCCCCGGGAAGTCTTCCGGCCACTGCGGCCGCGGCGAGCACCGCAGCGGATCCCGGAGCCGCGGCCCCGCAGCCCGCCCGCCAACTAGCAACTTCCCCGGGGCTGCGCGGCGCCCAGCGGCGGGGGGCGGAGGCCGCGACCAATCGGCGCGAGGCTCCGGCGCTCCCCCACCCCTAGCTGCAGCACGCCTCCGGACCCGGGTGCGGGGTGTGGGGAGAGCGTCGAGCCCCACCGACAGCCCAGGCCAGAGGGGCTCCAGTGGTGAGCCAGGAGTGGTCCCGCGGGGGTCTCCGGGCTGCCGCGCAGACCCGGGCTGCCCCTCCTCCCCTCGCTGGGCTCAGCAGAATTCTGGCAATCCGCAGACTAGGTGCAGCGAGGAGACCTATGGGCCCGCAGGGTGACATCACCTGCCACCCCAGGATCTCTAAGCGCAGTTTCGGGGGCCGGTGCGGCTGCCAGGCCCCTCCCCTAGACAAGCCGGAGAGGCGGCGCTGACGGGGTTAATGTCCTGAGCGCCGCGGGAAGGCCCAGCTGCCCGGGTACTCTTTCCTTCCAAACCTCAGCAGAGCCTCCTCCATTTAAACACCCTTGACCTTAGAGCGCGCCAGTTCCCGCCCTGCACACCAGGGGGCGGAGATCAACGAGGGGCTGAGGAGGAAGGCCAGTCTTGAATATGCCCCTCTGGGCCGGAGGACAAACTGGGGTACAGGAGAAGCTTCAGGGTGTCCACTGGTTCCCCCACCCTGGGTCTCTCTCAGGGATGCCTACCGCAGCCCAGGAGCCTAGTATGTATGCGTGATCCGTACAAGTTGAGGGAAGTCTGGGGGGTCAAGATGCCTCTGAGAACAGAACCTTTAGAAGCAAAATTCCTTCTAACAAAGACCCCCTCCACAAGGACAGTGAAGAGATGGGGGGGCCCTTATGCCTGTCCCCTGTGTGCTGGTTCTATGGGACCCTCAGCAACTTTCCCATAGATAAGATCTTGCAGACCTCCTCCGGCCAAAACAGGAGGAGAGGGAAGTCAGTGGGGCCTGCCAGGGAGCCCTGCACTGAGCCACTCAGACAGTGACATTTCTGATAATGGAGCAGTCCCCAGCCCACCCCATCCCCAGGCAGTTAAGGGCAAAACCATCTTGGGACCCAGCTCTACAGAGGCCTACAGGAAGGTTAAGCTAAGCCTGGCCTTTGTGGAGGGCAGTGTTGTCAGCATCTACAGTACACTGTGGGGTGGGGAGGCGGGGGGTCCTCATCATTCCAAACAGCCACAGATCAAGTTCTTAAGGGGAGAAGCAGACCCTCACTCATGATGCTGAGAGGAAGCCTGTGCCCAGCCCCTTGGGCCGCTAGGGCAGAGGCCTCTGCAGCTGTCCAAGGGGAGATGGTGGCTACCAGCTCATGGCAGGTCGGGTGAGCCCCTGAGAGGTACAGGGGGAGATGCTCTGGGGTGTGGAATCCTCTACAGGTGGCTGCAGCAGATATTCTTCAACATTAGCCTCTTCCTGAGTTCACTCGGCTCCCCCACCCCAACCCTCCCGGCTCAGGCACTCACTCTGCCTCTACCTGCCCCTCCCTGCTCAGCTGTCACCCTCCCACCGTCCCTGACTCGCACATAAGATAGGGAGGACGGAGCAGGCACCTGGAGCTTGGCATGGAGGGGGGCGTGCATCTCCAATGAGATGCTCCAGAAATAGAGCTCCAGCATGGGAGAGGGAACAAGCAGGCTCTCTGAGGAACAGATGGAGGATGGTGAGGCCAGAGGGGCAGAGAAGGGCAAGAGCTTCTCTTCTTCTCACATGGAGCTCTCTGAAGGCACAGAACCCAGGAGAGAGGTGGAAACAGGAGCATGAGCTGCAGCCACCAGCAGCCACCAGTCCAGGGAGGCAGCAGCACTGTCCCCTGCCCAATGACAACAACAACAACCAAGAGAGTCTGGGCCCTCTCCCCACACTGCGGGGGGTTTTTTCTGATGGCCACATCCGGTGCTGACTGTGAGGAAGCCATGGATGTATGTTTCTGTGTAAGTCACATACATTTGCATACATTTTACATTTTTATCTACAAAGGCTTGAACACGCTATTTTCAGCATCTTTCAAGCTAAAATGTTGCAGTTGCTCTCCTTAGCTTTGCCATAATTTGCTTTTCCCTACATTCTGTTTATTCCTGCCACGGACCTTCCACTCCACACACAATACTGGGTACCAGGAGAGACGAATCTTGGAGGCCATAGGAGGAACACTTCTAATAGCTAACATCGAATGCCTACTGTGTGCTCAGCTTGGATTTCAATGCTTTGTTCACAAGAATTATCTCACTGTGAACATCACTGTTATCTCAGTTTTCTCCATTTCCCAGATGAGAAAACAGAGGCACTGAGCACCTAAGTAACACACACAGACAAGTTAAGTGGGGGCTGGGATTTGAACCCAGTCTGTTTGTGCTCTTAAACGCCAAGCATGCTGCCTGCACTGCCAGCTAACTGGTGAACACAGGGTGTCAAAGGTCCCTGGAAATCTTTGTCAGTCTGTGAGTTAGAGATCACCTTCTAGGAACCCCTGCACCAGCCCTCTTCCTTCTCCAGATGTCTCTATCAGACATATGCATCTAGCGAAAGGGCAGTTACTTCAAGATTCCCTTGAAGCCTTTATTGGACCATCTCCAGTAGATGTTAACACTCACTGCACGGCCTGATTCTAATGTTGGCCATAGAGACAGTATGTGGGCCTTTGAATACCACGGTGATTTGGGACTGGAACAGAAGCCTCCAGATCCCTGGCACTGAGGACAGGGAGGAGGTTGGAGAAACCTAACACCATGTTTTAGGAAGGAAAGAGTTCAAGAGTCATTGTCATCTGTACTTTGCCACAGGTGATGCTACCCTGAAGTGCTCTTAATCCTAGCTATCAGCCCCAGTCTGTCAGACCGCAGGGAGGTGTTCTTGTAGACAGACCTCTCTGATTCAGCTAAGTACAGACCTGGACCAGCCCATGCTCCCCCAGGCATGAGTCTGCATCCATCACACCGCCTCCCCCAGTGCTCTCTAACCATTTCCTGTCCAGTCCATGGGGCCAAACTGGGTATCTTCACTTTTCTTCCTGTCTCACATTAGCAGCTCAGCTCCATCATGCACAATAGGAAGGCCCCAGGAGTCCCTGCTTCCTTGACCATCCGGAGGACACCGCTGGTAAAAAGGCTGTGTTCCCAGGATGGGGCCAGGCAGGGAACACCAGTGCGTGCAGAGGCTAGATGCACAGGTAGGGGAAAGGGGGAAGGGGAGCCCTAAACATTCAATTGAAAACAGACTGTAATAAACAAAAAAACAAGAGTTTGCACCCTCCCTGGCAAATTAGCTCTTTCGAAGCTGGGATTGCATCTTTTTCATTGGAGCCTACCCATTGCTCAGCCCAGTGGATGAATGAGGCTCAGGTAGGCCTCCAAAGCAGCTATAACTTCACCGTACTCCCAGGTTAGTGCTTTTTCTGCCAAAAGCCCCACATGCATTTCTGGCAAACTGGCATCCAATAATGCATGTTGAATAAATAAAATTAATGACAGCTAGCATTTATTGAGTGCTTCTTAGGTGCCAGACACTGCTCTATGTGCTTTACATAGGTTATTTCACCCAGTCCTCACAATAAGCCAATGTGCTCTCATGTCCATTTTACAGAAGAAGAAATTTAGGTGCAGAAGGGATAAGCCATTGACTGGCTAGCAGATAGTGACACCTGGAAATAAACCAAGTCTGAATCCAAAGTTCACATGCATGATCTCTGTATTGGGCTACCATGAATGAACAAATGAATAAACAGAATGAAGTTAAACTGAGGGAGGAAGAAATCTGAGCTATAGGAGGAATGCAAGGCAGTGTTATTTCAGACCCCCCAGGGCCACCAATGATTAAGCAAAAAGAGAACTGGTTCCCAAAGAAAACCGCATCTATTACAACAGGGCAGATGACTCCGGAGATAAGCTGAATGCAATCCAATGACACTCTCCTGAATGCCCATCCTTGCCAAACCCCACTGCTTCTATGCCTGAGGCCAGTCTCTAGCCTTCCCAGCCTCAATTTTCACATCTATAGAAGGTGGGCACCCAGGTGAATCAGGTAGATGATCCCTAGACTTCCTGTCAGCCCTAGCAGACTATACACTTTGCTTCCTGGCAGATCCTGGTGTGGCCTGTTTTCCATTCCTGGTTTCATTTCCTTTTCCTTGGTACAGTAAAGAAGTATTTACTTTTTTTTTTTTTTTTTTTTTGAGACAGAGTCTTGCTCTGTTGCCTGGACTAGAGTGCCATGGCATCAGCCTACCTCACAGCAACCTCAAACTCCTGGGCTCAAGCAATCCTCCTGCCTCAGCCTCCCGAGTAGCTGGGACTACAGGCACAGGCCACCACGCCCGGCTAATTTTTTTCTATTTTTAGTAGAGATGGGGTCTTGCTCTTGCTCAGGCTGGTCTTGAGCTCCTGACCTCAAGCTATCCTCCTGCCTTGTCCTCCCAGAGTGCTAGGATTCCAGGCGTGAGCCACCACGCCCGACCTAAGTATTTACTATTCTAAGATTCATCCTCAAAAGAAAATTCCCCAGGCCTCCACAGAGTCTCATCTAAGGGAGAAGGCTTGGCCTAAGAGTCTGCCCTTTGCCCTCTTCCTACCTGCCTCTTCTCAGCTTCCTGGCTTTTCCAGCAGGCAGTGAGATCTACAGGCAAACGGAGATTTACTCAAATTATTCATTTCTCTACCGAAGTTTTGCATCAGCTTGAGTCATGGGAAAGATCTGCAGACGTAGACCTGATCTCCAGAGAACTGCGTTCGGCCCCCTGCTGCCTCTCTCAGCATCACTGCCAGGAGAAAGCACTGTGACGTCCAGGTCCCTGTAGCTGTGACACTCCCCACATATACCCACACATTTCCCAGGGGCTGTGATGGCTGGAGGGTCACAGCAAGTCCAGCATTCTGGACAGAGCAGCTGGCTTAGATTATACCAACAAGCTGCAATTTTAGGAGGGTCTCTTGCCAAGCCCCAGCTAAAATGGCCCTCCCCTGACAGTGCTCAGATTGCAACACTCAGGGGTCAATGTGAGAGTTTTCCCAAAGAGTCGGTCAGACGGCTCCACAGCAGGGTCTGAAGCCCCCTTCCCAATCTACTCACCGCCAAGTCCCCATCAGCATTTGGAAAGACGCCAGCAGACGAAGAGATGGAAGGATTCTCTAAGTCCTCAAAACCCAGAGACCTAGTCCGATAGCTCCAATCTCAGCAGTTCCAAGGGAAGCAGGAGCATGTCCAGTTGGGGTCAGAGCTCTCAGGCTGGCTGTCTGCCCTCCTGTGGTCACCACTGCCCTGAGGCTGGCTGTGCTCCTTGCTCTTCCAGCCAGAGTTCTGCAGATGCATCCCAGTCCTGCGCTGCTCTGCCAGGAGTTCTGACGCCACCCACCAGCTGGCCCTGTCCCTGTAGGCCCAGGAGTGGCCGCAGGCGCTGAGGGCAGGCTGTCAAGGAGACTGGCTCCAAAGAGGTGGCGGCTCCACATTCAGGAAGGCCAGGACAAAGGAGCCTCACAGCCTAGCCAGTGGTGCTTGCCATCAGTGGATCTCGCTTTGGGGTTGTCTTGTCAAGTATGTCGGTGTGTGGCTGTGTCTCTTTAAGGACCAGGCCTCTTTAAGGCAAGTTCCCTCTGCAGTCAACTCCTGCCACCACCGGTCCTGCGGCAGAGAGTGTGGGCTCCCAAGCGCCATCTGGTGGCCAACAGAGTGGCAATTCGGCCACCAGAGGTGTTCTAGCCAAGTGGCCTGGAAGTGCCTGGATAAAACCTCAGCTTCCCCACCAGAAGCTGCAGGGCTTCTGGGCTGCACAGGGCTGCAGGTTACAGTTGTGAGCAACGAGGCTAGGGAAGTCAGGAGGAACTCTGTTTGCTCAGGAGGCAGCAGGATCCCCCAAGAGTGACGTGGAGAGAATGACCATCCCCTAATCAAAATCTTCACTAAGAGATTTTCAAATGGGGGGGATTTCCCCAATCTCCCTGCTTGCCAGATGCAGAGACCTGAAGCACAGCTGTACATAACCTTGTCCCCTTAATCACTGAAACAGTGGTTCTCAATTAGGGCAGGGGTAGTTGGTATTGCCCCACCAGGAAGTATTTAAAAATGTGTGGGAGCATTTAAAGTGGATACAATAACTAGGGGGCATTACTGGCATTGAATGTGCAGGAGCCAGAGATGTTAAAATGTCCTGCAACATGCGGGACTGTCCCAAAGAACATCTGTCCTAAATGCCAACAGCGTTGAGAACACTACCGGCTTATGGGGAACTGAGGATGGTTGTTGGCAAGCGCATACACTACCCCCCTTCTTTTCCCATCACGCTGCCTTTGGTGTTCTCCCTAACTCATTTGCACCTTTATGAACTGAGGGGTTGAGCGAGGCCTGGGTCAGCCCACTTCACAAGGGATACCAGTGCTTCTGGATGCCCCTCCCCAGGTCAGGCACACACCCCTGCACCCAGCCTGCACTGGCTCATCATGACCCTTGGAAGGGAGAGGCTGGCAGGCCAACTCAAATGGTTAAGAGCCAGCAGATGGTCTCTGAAAAGAAATCATACAAGGACCAGCAATCACACTCCCTAACTCCCAAGGGACCATCCCTGCTTTCCTTCTCACTGGAATGACTCAACCAAACCCAGTTGTCTGTCCCTGTACTGCACCAGGAAATGCATCTTTTATATAAGGCAATTTTAAGTTCTGATCATGAATCCTCATGACTCCTAATTTCCTCTTCCCCAAGCTCTTGGCACCTTGTCCTGAGCTGGTCAGCTCCATCTCATAAACACAGCGCCAGAGGCTGACATGAGAAACCAATACACATGACGTATTCTAAATGAAGAAACAGTGGAAAAGGACAAGACTCTGGCCACAGTGGCCAGTGAAAGCCACACAATGGTCACATTTCAGCTGGGTCTGTTGGTTTGGGCAGCCTCAGGCTCATGAGGCTGACATCATAGATACAAAGATCAATTGGAGGAAAAAGTTTCCCAGTGTCCCACAGCAACTAGAGAGCATGCTAAAACAAACCTGGCATGCCAGTCCTCTCCTGCCAAGACCTATCTACGGCTTCCCACTGCTGTCAGGATAAAGACCCACATCGTTTTGGTGGCCTACAAGGCTCCATGGCCTGGCCTCTGTACCCCTTTTAGCTTCATCTCCACATTCTCCTCTTTGCTCTTTCCTGCTTTTTCCTGCATCAGAACTTTTGCACAGGTTGGTATCTCTGGCTAAAATGCTCTACTTTCACTCTGCCTGGGTGTCTCCTCTTCACCCTTCCTAACTTAAATATCACTTCTACGGAACTTTTCCCAACCACCCCACCAGGGAGGCCTGCATCTCTCCTTCCGAATACTCAGTGCTCTTGTAATTCGTTCCATGCCTGTCTCTTCTGCTAGACTGAGAGCTCTGAGAGGGTAGGAACCGCATCTCTCTTGTTCACTGTAACCTCAGCACCTTGCACAAATAGTGGTTTGAATGAATGGATGAGTAAATGCAAATGAATGAATGGATGACCAAGTACGTCACAAAGAACCTGGAATGAGGCAGTACAGATGCTTCAGCTGGCCCGGCTCGACCAACTAGAAGAGAACTGTCTGGGCTGGGTGGGATGTGCATGTTGAGGATGGCCACACTCTCTGGAAAGACTCAGAAAAAGAACAACAGGATGCTGGAATCCCGGGTGGGAGAACTGCTGCTCCAATTAATTCTCTAACTGCTCAAAAAAACCGCGACTGAAAACTCCCCGATGCACAGGGCTCCCTGGCTAAGCAGCCAGCATTTGATGCTGGACTCTTTTTCACCCAATCAGGTTCCAACATGGAAATGGAATAGAAACCCAGAAATGGTTCAGCCCACCAAGGGAACTTCGGTCTCAATTCTCAGAGTTCTTCTCCTAGGCCTGTCCCAAATTTGCAATGAAACTGGTTTTTAGAGGAGAGAGGCAAACCGTAGCCCTCCCCCGGGAAAAAGCAACCTATGGGTACGTGCCTGTCCTGTCTACTCTTGCTGTCTGCCAGGGTTCTGAGGAGCAGCTAGTTGTGGGCAGTGATGCTGAACCCCTCAGCCCCAGGGCACTGCAGGCTGAAGCTATAACTCACCAGTTCCCAGGAATGGCTATGATGCACCTCCAACCAGACAGATGGGAGATCTTGCTTTTAGTTCAGTGATGGGATAAATATGATGGAAGCTGATCCTGGGTGCTCACCCTCCCAAGAGCCTAGCTCAAGAGAGGTAGGCAGCCTGGCAGGCAGCCTGAGTGACAGGCAGGGCTTCAGCAGACCTTCTGTAGCTGCCGATTGCACTGGGCCGTGGGGACCAAGGGACAGGCCCAAGAGCCCTGGAAAGTGCAGCTCCGGACTGCCCTGGTCTGCTGGGGGCCCGCAAAAAGGGAAGAAGGTAACTTTTCATTTTCCTTCGCCCAAACAAAGAGATAAATAAAAAACCCAATTTTTAATCAAGATCTGGTTTGTTGGACCTTGGGTCTGTGATGGCCCGGGAAATCACCCTAGGCCACTAGGGTTAGTGATCCAGACGGTTAGTCCTCTAAGCTTCCTGCCAGCTTCCCACCTGCAGCCTAGTAAGGATATTCTGGCACATTCGATACTCTCAGAGTTCTCTCTCCTGAAACGAGGGAACCTGGCGAGAGGGAGTAGGGGGCATCAGTGAAGGACAGAGGAATAATAAATAGTAAAGGTGATGGCCACAAACACTCATATTATTTATATATTTATTTAATTTTTATTTTAGAGATGGGGTCTTACTCTGTCACCCAGGCTGGAGTGCAGTGGCATGATCATAGCTCACTGCAGCCTCAAATTCCTGGGCTCAAGCGATCCTCATGCTTCAGCCTCCAGAGTAGCTGGGACTACAGGCGTGAGGCACCTTGCCCGTCAACAAATACTTATATTGTGCTTACGGTGCCAGGGCTGATCTAAGGACTTTGCATGTATCAAATCATTTAATTATGACAGTATCCACAATTGCTCCAGAATCCATGTTTTAGCCTCTAAACACTCTGCTGCCTCTCTCCAACAAAAGGGAAAGAACACGAAGCTGGGCACATCCTGAATCCAGATCCTGCTTTGTCACTAACTTGCTGTGTGACCTTGAAGAACTCCCTTTCCCTCTCTGGGCCTTGCTTTCTTCAGCTTTTTTTTTTTTTTTTAATTTTTAAAAATTTAACATAATTCAAATCAGTGTGTCTGGTTCATTTCAGCTCCTTTACTGCCAAACTAGGGGGCAGAGACTGCTTCAGTTTCTTGGCCTTCTGTCTGTCTATGATGACCATGGTACAGAGGTACCTGCTGCATTGGACTTTAAACTTCACATTGTTCTTATTTTTCTTAATCTTGATGGACTTGGCATCCTTTCGCCTGGCTGTGAGCAGAAAGTCCTTGATTTCCCCAATTTTCTTAGGCATGTGGAAGAGGCCCGCAGAGAGTGGGCACAGACCCACACGCTTCTCCCTTTGTACCACCCAGAGCACTTTCCTCGCCTTGACATGAAGGGATGTAAGTCCTCCCCAGTCTAGGATTCCTTGAGAGATATATGACCAGGAAGTAGCTGATAAGGGAGTGGAAAAACCTTCCTATTTCCCACCCCTCCGTTCCCATATTCCAGGAAGTTTAATGGCTTTGGAGGGCTAGAGAAGTTATCCGTTATCTCATTGAACATTTCCCGGGCCCTACTATTTAAGACAGGGTTCCTTTGGCCAGGTTGCTCATGATAATGGACTTGAGACGTGCCCAGAAATAATGAAGAGGCAAAGCAGTGCCTGGTGGGTCCAGAGAGTGGTCTGGACAGTAAGTTACGGAGGGGCGGGGGATGGGGGAGTGGACACCACTTCACACTGAGTTGATGACTAAATTCTTCTAGAAGGAAGAGCCCAGAATGAAAAGTAATATTTCATTGGTAGAAATAGTGCGTGTGTGTTGTGGGGGGCGGGCATTCCAGGGGAAAGGAAAAGCATAAGCAATTGCACAGAGGCAACAGTGGGGGTGGGGGACTAGAATGGATGACTGGCAAAATTTCTTTTGGGAACTGGGGGAGAATATAGAAATTGTTGCTAATCTAATGTGTAGCCTCAGCATGAATTCAGGGACACAGCAGGATGTGCAGCATTTCTTAGACCCATCTTTATAAAGAAGCCTTTCTGGAACACTCCCCCTCCCCCTCAATGCCTACAAGGATTTAGGACTCCCCTTCTCTCCTTGTGAGTTTGCTGAAAGCCCTTCAGCCAATGTGTCCCTGGCATCACCAGTATTTATGTTCTAGGCACCGCATTAGGCATGTTACTTTCACTCTTTTAGTAGGCAACGCTCTCTGTGGAAGACACAGTCATTACACCTACTTTATAGAAGAGCCTCACGGTCAAACTTCTAGTAAGTGATGAAGCCACATTCACACTCCGGTCTGGCTGGGTTCATAGTGATTGTGCCTGGCCACCAGGCATGAAGCTTCAGAAAGCATCCTAACCAGATGTCCCCTTTGACATTCACTGGCGACAAGCTGAGTTCCCAGCATGCCAGGCAGCACTGGTACCTGATACTAATACGAACTTATCAGCACAGTTCTTAAAGCTACTCTCCAGGGGAAACAGCAGGGCAAAGAAGACGCCAAGAGGGATTTCCATCCTCTTCTTCCTCAACTGAAGTCTGACAAGCTCCTGGGTCTTTTGACTACTCCTTGGCCACGAGGCCTATACCTGGAGGATCCCTGGTAGTAAGGGTGTTTCCGGTGCTGCAGCAGTTAACTAGTGTCTGGGGCATCTCTCTCACAAAGGCAGCCTCCAGCCCTGCCTGACCCAGGTTCAGCCAGGAGTTATAAGGGACATTTTAAAGAAAATTATCCCTTAGCTAACCTCTCAGGGGAACATAGGAAAAACTGGGGTATCAGCTCCATATCCTGTCTCATCCAACCCCCTTCCCAAATTTTCATGTTTCTTTTGCCCTGGGCTTAAAGAAGAGTACCAACACATGCAGAACTTTGGGGAAAATCCTCTGTTCAGTGCTGTGAACGGAGCTAGAGGCCCTGGGAGGTGATAATACCACATGGTAAGAGAGAAGAGATTCATTTTCCTAAGAAAGGACCCTGTGCTTCTGAGAAACTTTCCCACAGGAACACACAGAGCACAAGCTCTGAGGAATTTCAGTTCCCCTGCAATGCCACCTGGGCAGAAGTACTTTGCAATGCCACAGGGGATATCTAATCTCTGAGGCATCTCTTTCAAAAAGGCAGCACCCAGCCCTGCCTGGCCCAGTCTCAGCTGAGTATGGCAAGAAGCTCTTTAAGGAGAATCATTCCTATTTCAGAGCTGCCAGGAAACAGGCCCTGATCTGCTCCTGCTCTGGGGTGGAGAAGGGGACGGCTGGTGGCTCTGAGCTGCAGCAGTCCCAGCGTTCTGCTAAAGATTTCAAACCTCTGCCCCTGCCCACCCCTTCCAGAGTCAGCCCCATGCCCAATTTTTAGTCTGACAGGTCAGAGACAGGAGGACACTGGCCCCCTGCCTCCCGATCACTCTGAGGCCTCAACCTCTAGGGGCCTCCTCAGATCTTGTCCATGACTCAGATGAATTTGGCTCCTCACCCTAACCCCCTTCTCACGGCCCAAAGTCTTCTAGACAAATCATTGCCCAATCCCCTGCAGAACCCACTGAGTTATCTTCCAGGTTCCTATTTCTGTCTGATTGTGCAAGTTTCTTCCCTTCAGGAAGCCACATATTTGTCACATGGGCAGCAACAAGGCACCAGTAGAGGGGGAAGGGTGTGGGAAGTCTCTTCTCCTGGACCCCAGGCTGGTCCCCAGAGCCTTGGGTAGTGGCTCTCCCACTCCCTATAGCGAACATACCAGGAGGCTTTGGATCATCCTGGGGAGAAGATCAGCACAGGCCCAAATGAACTCATGACTTGGTTTTCAGTTTCCCCAGAAAGCAATTCCTACAGCGCATCCTCTTAATACTTAGCTGGACTTGGGCTCCAGGCCTTCTCTGCCCCTCAGATCCCTGGCTCTTGGGGCAAATACACCCTACTGACTGTCAGATCAATGTCACGCTGCTAAGACAGGAACATGTGCTGGGGCTGTACCTGGCTGGTCCAAGCCTCCATACTGGGGGTTAGGGGGTTAGTTCTTTGCGGGCCCTTAGGGAGGGCTGAGCTGTTTTTTACTGAAGGTGAAGTGGCTGCTTTTATAAAAGAGACACTCTTTGCCTCCTGCCACAACTAACCAGAGATGAGGAAGCTGCCAGGGAGAAGCATCCTGGTCCCTGGGGCTCTTGGTTCCCTGCTGCTCTCTCTTGGAGGCCACACATGGAGCTGTACACATAAGCAGGCCACATTTCCTTCCAGGCCTACAAGGAACCCTGACTTCCTGTAAAGACCACTAACCCCAACATTAGTACACATGGGCACGTCTACCCAAGGCAGAGCTGCTGCTGACTCCTAGTGTGGCTTTCAGGACCAAAAAGGAAGAGGTTCTGTCTCGCCAAGGAGGGCACAACCCGAGACACCAACAACAGCTGACTTCCCATCTGGCCTGATTAATTCTGCAATCAAAGGTGCCTGGTTCCAAGTACAAAGCACTGCCTTCTACTCAGACTTCATTCTTCTGCAGGAGCTGGTGAAGGTATAAAAACTTTGCTTAGGAGTGGTCAGGGTCACAGATACCTTGTTCTGGGAAACAAAACCTCTCTCCAGTTCTGCAGATGGCAGGGAAGACTGGAGAAACAGATGAAATGTGCCAAGGTCCTGCTATGAAGAACACCCAGGCTGTTTGTTTGGCTCAGAAGCCGCACCACAATTAGCATCCTGTCATTCGCTCATTTGTATGCATTTCATATATCATCAAAAGGCCACATGGAAGGTGTAAAGTATATATAGGCTGTTGGGGTTTTTTTAAACTATAAGTTTATGCAGTTATTTTTTTCTGTTGTAAACACCGTAAAGCCACAATAAAAAAACTTTTAGATAATAAAAGAGTAAAATGTGACTCATAAATGCACTAACCCAATTAGCATTTTCCAGCTTTTGTTGGTATGCATACAATGGGGATCTTTACATGGTTATACAATCTGCCCTCCTTAGCTGAGAGTTCTGCATCTGTGAATTCAACCAACCACAGATCAAAAATATTTGGGAAAGGCTGCCACTCATGCCTGTAATCCTAACATTCTGGGAGGCCGAGGAGGGTGTATAATTTGAGCTCAGGAGTTCGAGACCAGCCTGGGCCAGAGCAAGACCCTGTCTCTACTAAAAATAGAAAGAAATTAGCTGGACAACTAAAAATATACATAGAAAATAGCCAGGCATGGTGGCGCATGCCTGTAGTCCCAGCTTCTTGGGAGGCTGAGGCAGGAAGATCACTTGAGCCCAGGAGTTTTAGGTTGCTATGAGCTAGGGTGACACCATGGCACTCTAGCCTGGGAAACAGAGCAAGGCTCTGTCTCAAAAAAAAAATATATATATATATATATGGGGAAAAAACAATAAAAATTACAATACAACTATACAAATAATATAGCATAACAATTATTTACATAGCATTTACATTGTATTAGGGATTATAAGTAATCTAGAGATGATTTAAAGTATAAGGGAGGAGGGAGGATATGCCTAGGTTATATGCAAATACTGCACCATTTTACATGAGGCACTTGACCATTCGTGGATTTTGATATCCATGAGGGGTCTTGAAACCAGTCCCCCACAGATATCAAGGGATGACTATAACTGCCTCTCCAGGCTGTGCACAGGAATTTCTCAGCCTGATCCTTGGCCAGTGCAGCTTCATTTTCTACCCCTGTCCTGTTACATCAAGCAGGGCAAATCCTACCTGGATGAGCTATGACCTCACTTAACTCAGGGCCTCCTTGGCCACAATCACAAAGATGAGCCTCCTGTGTGGAAACTGTAGTATATCATCCAAGTTTGTTCATGGTACGAGATGTCTCAAGAAAGGAACATCCCCTGGGTGTCAGCGCTGTCCAGGGACACCAGAGATGAGGTCTCACCTGTAGTGTCCTCAGTAAGAAGCTGTGTACTGCTCCCGACAGGGGCCTAGGGCTCTTCCTTCCTCTTGACTGGGCTACAGCTTTGAGGTGATCTTGGGGTTGACCAGGGTACCCTTCTGCCTCAGGCGAGGCTGTATTAGGGACATCAGCCTTTCAGTAATGGAAACTGAGGAGGAGAAGGGGAGGGAGGTGCAGGAAGAATATAAAGAAAAAGCTAGGTTTGAATTCACTGTCCAAACCTCAAACCCTGATAGGAACAAAGTGAGCAGGGAAGGAGCAGCTGCTCATGCCCTCGGGACACTGCTGCAGAGGCTTAGGTCCCCTGCATGCAGCAGCATCACTCAAAGCTGTTAACATCAACAGCAGCTTCATGGGGCAGTGTCTGGGCTGCTGCTGCTGCGGATGCAAGGTGTGATGGTTTAGGTCAGGATGTGGGTTCTGGAGATAGACTAGACATGAGCTCAAGACCTGATGTCCCTAAGTAACTTAACCTCTGTGAGCTTCAGTTCCTTTTGCTGTAAGATGATGATAACAATGGTAACTGCTTCAACTGAGATGGTTGCAAGGACCAAATGAGGTAATGGATGTAAGACACCCAGCACAGTGCCTGCTCATCGTAAGCACTCAACAGTATTAGCTATTTTCATTATGGTGGTTGAGTTTTGCATGCACACACACACATGCACACATACACCTACCACACCTCTCTCTTGAAAAGGGAAACAGCCCCCATGAAAAGATTACAGCAACCCTAGTGGAGTGATATTATGCATTGTGTTGAGGTTGCCAATGCCAAACCACACCCTTTGTTTTCTGTGGGTATCTCATTGCCATTGCGGAGTTAGCTCATTAGTATTTTTTAAAAAGTCAAAGCAACCCTATCCCTTATAGCGTGTTCCCTCCTTACTGTGCTAGTCCAGAGCAGTGAGGCTAAGAAAAAGAAGATCCATTAGAAAAACATAATTCCTTCCCCTTAAATAGCAGGCTGTCATGTCTGAAAGCAGCAGAAACTTCTAGCTTGCTAAATCAAAGATGAAAGGCAATGAAAGATGAAAAGTTGAGTAGAAACCTTTTTAATAAACAGAATTTTCTCCGGTCACTGTAGTAGAGTCTCCTTGTTGAGCAAAAGGGAAACTGAAGACTCCATGTGTCCAGGTGTGTTCAAAGAGATATATGAGTACTTCTATGTTAAAATTGTAAAGCTTGGCTTATCCAAAGTAAATTTTAAATCAAAATGTTAGACCAAGAAAAAATTTCCTTAAAATCATAAATTAGTGTATATCCATTCACACACACACATATGTACACACAGTTTACACATGCATCTACATGTAATAAATTTAGGACATGCCTGAGTATTATAGCAGGGACATGTTACAATCCAGAAGAGCCTCTTCATCGTAATAGATTCAGCTATACTAGAGCCGACAGCTCACATTCAAAAGAAAATCTCCAGTCTATTTCCATTACTCAGCTTAGACTTCAGTGTGATCACTCATTCTAAATTGCGAATTGAAAGGGTGTCCCCGCTGCCTCTTTCACAAAGGCTTCAGCAAACAGTCCCCAATCACACTAGCACGTGTGAGCAAACACACACACACACACACACACACACACACACACACAGGAGATGAAGTCACATATAAGGGCATTTCCCCTGTGAACAAAGAGGCCACAATTCCGAGCCCTCTTCTAAAGGGCCGCAACTGTGATGCACCTCCACCCTTGGTGTGTCTAACGCCCTTTCCATGTTTTCACATATTAGCTCTTAGTAAATGTTGCATGAAATTTGATGCTCCTGTTAGGGAAGGGAAGATGATTCATGATCATCTAGTCCTAACACACAGACTCTTGATGAAATCCCATCTAGGTTTAGGGTTTGGAAACACTGCAGCTGGAAACAGCTGGCTTGAAGACAAATGGCCCTAAAATTTCAACGAGGAGGCCTCTGCTGATGCAAAAATGGCAAATTGAGCTCTCCCTGAACCCTACTGGCTTCTCCGTGTGTCTGCGTGAGCTGCGGATCCGGCGGAGGCCTCTGGGAAAGGGCTTCCGACCCAGCCCGGCTCCCCCACGCTCTCCGGGGGTGGGGCCGCGGAGCTGGGCTGCAGGCTCCTGGGCACGTGACGGGCGCTGCGGCATTTCAACGAAATGGAACACCCACCACAAAACGTCACGGGCCACCAGAGTTGCCTCCTCCTGCATGCACCATTGATCCAGCATCAAAATCGAAAGCCGCGTCTGTCCAGCCCGCTGCTGCGCGGAGCCGGAGCAGGGCTGGGGAGGCGGCCCTGGTTTCTGACCATCCTAATGCAGTGAGATGCACACGCAGGCGTTCAGGGGACCAGGGACCCGGGGCCTGTTTCTGTGACTGGCGCAGGAAGGCAGATGCGGCAGCCCTCTGGAGGCTCGTCTACACCCTCGGAACCTTGCCGGGTGAAGGGAGGCCCAGGCTTTCTTAAGCGGCAGAAAGCATCACCGAGGGGGGTGTGACATTTTCTTGGGTCCCGCCGCACCCCCGGCCTAATGACCATTAGGAAGCGGCAGACATTCCGGGAGGCGCTGACTGATGCGGGAGGGGAACCAGCTACAACTCTTTATTCTGGATCTAAAATAAACAGCCCCAAGTGTTTCCGTTTCCTGTGCTCAGTGCCTAGTCCACTGGGGAAATCCCTGGGGCCAAGGGTTAAAGAGGCAGGAGGCACAGCCCCCCTGCCCAAACGCCCCGCCAGCCCACTTCCTCCTGGTTCCTCCTGCAGCTGCAGCTCCTCCCCGCAGCACCCACCGCCAGGATCTCCAGGATTTCCCCCAGGGGTATGTTAGAGTCTCCAGCGCGTGGAACCTTACCTAGAGGCACTTAAAGACACCATGTCACAGGGCTTAAAATGATCTAGCAAAAGGGAAGATCTGAAATCCAGGTGAGGGTCTCCTGAAATTCAGATTATCAGGCAAGGGCGTGCGTCCCCACTCAAATCTCAGAACAGAAGGGACTGCTGCCAAAGGAGAGTAGCTGAGCAGAGAGGCCTGAGCTCCACCCCAAGTGTCACTTGGGCTCCTTCAGACCATTCTTGTAAAAAATGCACCACTAGGCAAGGATCCTTCGTTTTTGTTTTCCAGAGTGGTATTTTGATCTCTTTCTGAAAAAGAGGCACTGGCCTTTTTCAAAATGAGAAGCATGGGTTCAAACTACTGTCATGCACCATGCAACTTTTGGGTCAAGATGGACCACATATATACAGAGGTGGTCGAATAAGATTATAATACTTTTTTTTTTTTTTTTAAGACAGATTCTTGCTCTGTCATCCTGGCTGCGGTGCAGTGGTATCAGCATAGCTCACTGCAACCTAAAACTCCTGGGCTCAAGGGATACCCCTGCCTCAGCCTCCTGAGTAGCTGGAACTACAGAGGTTCACCCCCAGACCTCTATTTTTAGTAGAGATGGGGTCTTGTTCTTGCGCAGGCTGGTCTCAAACTCCTGACCTCAAGCAATCCTCCCGCCTCAGCCTTCCAGAGTGCTAGGATTACTGTACCTTTTCTATGTTCAGATATGTTTAGATACACAAATACCACTGTGTTGCAATATTCAGCACAGTAGCATGCTATACAGGTTTGAAGCCTAGGAACGACAGGCTGTACCATATAGCCTGGCGTGTAGTAGGCTACACCATCTAGGTTTGCGCAAGTACACTCTGTGATGTTTGCACAAGGATGGAATCACGTAAGGACACATTTCTCAGCCATATCCCCATCATTAAATGGTGCATGACTGTATTTAGCTATAGGCTCTTTGGCACATTACCCAACCTTCTTCAGCCTCTGTTTTCTCATCCATAAAATGGAATTATAACACTAACCTCTTATGGTAGTTGTGGGAATAAATGAATCCATGCACAAATTAGATACAAATACTTCTAAGTGTGCCATAAAAGACTGGAAGAATATATAATCTACAACAAACCATTAACCGCAGGTTTCTTCTAGAGAAAAGAATGGAAGCAGTGGGGAGAAGAGACAGGAAATAACATGTTTCACTCCAAAGACTTAAGTACTGTTTGATTTTTATATTGAAAATGCATTTATGTATTACAGGTGCTTAATACAGGGTCTGCTTCATAGTAGACACTCAGATGTTAATTTTTAAAACTGACATCTTCATTCTAACTTAATTTTCATTTGGCTTCTGGCTCAAAGTACATGGAATTTGTGTGTTTTACATCACTATGATAAATTTGTCCTATGTATCTTCCTCTTAACCCAAATCCTTAAACATGATATATTAAAACAAAACCTGTAACAGCCCAGGGAGATAACACAGGGTGCTCTCAAGGGCCATTTTTTGTCCATTAGATTGGCACAAATGAAAAATAGTAACAAATGTTGTTAAAGAGTGTGAACAGGTTCTCTCAAAAATTATGGTGAGAATATAAACTGGATCAACCTTTTTGCAGGAGAATTTGACAGTAACTACTAATATTTAAAATGCACATATTTTTCAACTTTGTGATTCCATGTCTAGACAGTCTCTAGAGAAATATTCATGCATGTGAACACATGGGTCATGCACCATACATGGTTCTTCATTGTAACATTGTTTGGAATACCAAACATTGAGATACCCTGCCAAGGGTCAGGTTTCTCCCCTTTGCCATTTCCCTAATAAGAGAAGTGAAATAAAGGGGCTCTTGGAATCACAGACCTTATGACATGACTTTATAATTTCATGGGTAGCCTCTCTTAGATCAACCACTTTAGAGCTACTGACATCAGAGGTGGCCTCTGGAAAGAGGGTGTAGCAGACCCTTTGGGTTATCAAGGTTTAAAAAGAGAAGTTAGCCAGGAATGGTGGCACACACCTGTAATCCCAGCTATTCAGGAGGCTGAGGTGGGAAGATCACTTGAGCCCAGGAGTTTGAGGCTGCAGTGAACTATGATTGTACCACTGCACTTTAGCCTGGGTAGCAGAGCAAGACTCCATCTCAAAAAATAAAAAATTAAAAAAAAAGAGTGAGAGAAGTTGCCAGACTCCCAGATGTGTCCCTGGAGATGGAAAGGAAATGGTGGTGGAGACTAGAATTTGTCCAGCCTGGCATTCCCAGGCAGGCTGACACGTGGGTGGTAGCTCTGTCTGTGACCTGAAGGAACTGGGGATCAAGAGCATCTCTTTCCCAAGTATGAGGTGCCCTCAGCCAAGCTCAGCACTGAGGAACTGATATTTTCATTTCTCCAAGAATAATAGCAGCCTATGCTGGGTCCCGATCAGGTGACTCCCACACCACCATCGTGTACCAGGGTCATCTGTTGGCCTATGAAGGACCGTCTCAGAGCCACACCTGTGGCCATGAGAAGTCCTTGCTTCTAATGAGATTAGAGTCCTCTGCCAACCTGGGGGTAGAGCAGCACTGACCACTTCTCCCTTTTTGACCCTGTAAGGGAAGCTTCAAGAGGGAGCTGCTGGACTTTCTGCTGGTAGGTATATGGGCGCTGGAGCAGAAGAAACAAGGAAAAATGCCAAAGGATGTGCCCTCAAGATTGTGGAGTGGGTGCTATCACTTATGTCCCTAATGGCCAGCCAGCAAATAATGTGGTAGTTGCTGTTCATTACTTGAACGGCAACACTGTCAGAGGTTGCTAACAGTTTATAAAGACTTACCTTGTGTCTTGCAAGCCCTTAGCATGGGTCTCTCTTGTACACACATTTATGCAGTGAATACCTGTTTACTAGCCTGGTCCCACAGTTAGACTCTTGAAGCGAAGCAGAGTTTTGAACTCTTTCTCCCGTAGCACTGCTTGGCTCAATTCAAGTGTCAATAAAGTTTGCTTTAATGGTGCCTGCAACCCTTTCTCCTACATAGAAGGAATTTATGGGACCCCGGAATAGAACTCTCCTGGTCATAAACAGACACACAATGCTTCACTGTCTGGACCTGCTTTGAAGTGAGTGACATATTTTTTGTCCACATCCTTCTCTTTTTACCTTCTAATACTTGGTGACTTGGATACTCTGTAAACATTGAGAATTACACTATTTTGTTGATCTCTTTTTATTGATCAGTTTGGAAGTTATAAGCATTCTATGTTCTCCATAGTGGTTTTTTTAAAATACTGGAAAAAGATCCATTTATCAAAGTCTAGCCGGTATGCCCAATTATTTACAAACTCAGCAAATTTACAAATCACAGCAAAGCTGTTGTCTTTTCTTTTCTTTTCTTTTCTTTTTTTTTTTTTTTGAGACAGAGTCTTGCTCTGTCACCCCACGTAGAGTGCAGTGGCATCATCCTTGCCCACTGCAACCTCAAACTCCTGACTTCAAGTGATCCTCCTGCCTCAGCCTCCCAGAGTGCTAGGATTACAGGCATGAGCCACTGCACCAGGCCCAAAGTTGTTGTCTTAACTCCACAATGGTCTCTGCTCCTGAAGAAAACATATGCATCCATTTCCCAAGCCAACTACATCTAAATTAGTGCAAGCTGATCTCTCTGAGAAAGGGAGAAGTAGAGGCAGAGAGTAATGGGATTCAGAGAGGCAGAAGCTCAGCCCAACTGTGTTGGGACTGTGGGGCTATCTCCTATCACCTGGGGAGAAAGATCTGACACCAGCCCAGTGCCCTCCTTCCCCAGAGCCTGGCAAGGGGAATGAATGTGAATGAGCATTCAAACCCAGAACCTGACACCTTCAAACACCACGATGACTATCTGGGGGCAGCAAGAGGGTCACCGACATTATTCAAACTCCAACCGGCCAAGTGTTTTGAAACAGCAGATCTGAATGGACTTCTCTGTTCTATCATGCAAGTGTCACTCAGCTTTCTGCTGCTGTGTTTGCTCTCAAGCCAAAGGTCATGTTGGGCTTCTTTCCTCTCTAATTGCTTACTGGCTCGTAACACAAATGGATTATTTTATCAACTGTCTGGCAACTCCTTATCTATCCAAACACAAGCTCAAAAGGGTTTTTTCCTCCAAGTTTTACTTAGAAAAACCTTAAGTTCTTAAGTAATTGGGGACTTTTTTTTGCATCCTTTTAATGTCAACCTTTGAGAACCCTGTGTTTAAAATGCACCAGACATTTACCTACCACCATATATCAAGCACTTAGCAAAACCTGCCAAACTCTAGGGTGGTAAGCTGGCTGCTAAAACCCCACTGAGCTTGTTAAAAATGTAGATTTCAGGTTCTGCCCAGACCCACTTCAGTGATGCACCAGGAATCTATCTTTTTATAATGTTCCTGCAGAAGATACTAACTTGTAGTCAGTTCTTTTATCTAGATTATTCCAGAAGTAGAAGAACAATCATTTAGTAATTCCCGCAATCTTTCTTTCAGATTAATTAGCAAACACTTATCAAGCAGATAGGACGCATAAGGTACAACGGCAGATGCTAGGAAAACAAAGGGTGAACTAGTTATTATTTATTGTTCACTGTGTGTCAGTGGATTTCCTCACAACCTTCCAGGAGTTAGATGCTATTAACACATTCATTTTACAGATGAGAGGCACAGAAAGGTGAAATAACTTTTTAAAATCCTCACAGCTGTTAAGGGGTAGGACTGAGCTTCAAACTTGGGGAGTCAACCCCGGAGCCTGTACCCGTTACCACCCTAAGCCAGTATCTGCCTTCGGAAAGCCTAGCAAAGTGAGGGTAACATATAAATTACTATATAAGAGGCAGCAAAAAATAAGTGTTAAATTGAGATAAAAAGAAAGGTATTTGGGGAGAAGCCTTATCTTGGATGAGAGTTTAGACTCAAGAGATTTTTCACCCTTTTGCCAAACAGCTAAAATAGTGTGAAATTCCCCAAGAAATCGTTGAATGGAGCTACAAACAATTAGAGTCAACCCATCCAACCACAAGCAAGGGTCTCTCTCCAAGATGTGGCACTAAACAAGCTGCAGCCCAGAAACTGAGGGAGAAAGCTGGCTATTTCTACTTTTCAGTTTCTAAAAACCTCTTGATTTTGTAATGTGCTCAGGGTGGGAATCAGGTCAGCCTGAGAAATGGTGAGACGTGAAACTATGAATTCTCGGTTTTCTTTCCAAACACTGGGCCTGCAATTGGTTCACCTAAAGACTATGATCTGGGGGACAGAGAAAGGTCAGTCAATTTGGGACCCAAATAGCAAACTAATGGGCATCTAAGGAACAGGAAGAGGACCCAATTTTATGCAGATATTACTTCGTCAGAATTAAAGGTTGAAGGTCATTGTGCTCACTGGGAAGAAGTCCTGTGCTAGCTTCTCAGAGATCATGAGCAAACTGCAGCAAACACACTGTCTTAACCTCACAGTGATTTCACTTCTTCAAAGATGACGGGCTGTGGTTCCAAAGAAACAAAATGGTTAAAAACAAAGCAGTCTAAGATGCTGCTTCTATTTGAAGAGATGTGAAATACTGGTTTTCTTCTCCCTTAAACCTAAAGATTAGCTTTTAAAGTTTCCTTTCAACCTAAAATGAAAATGTATTTCGGCTTTCATCAGTTTTTGGAATCGATGATTTAGTAATATTTTATTGACATATATATTTCACCTCTATGAGTAACCGCCACCCTAGGGATAAGTTAGGCAAAATATTTAAATTATTCTTTAACAAGTTTAAATTACCTACCCTAACAAAGCCAAATGCTGTCTACAGTTACCTCAATAGCAATTTAAAGGAAGAAAAAAAAGGAGAGATTTAAGATATGAATATAAAAATTCTGATTATAAATTTCCCCCCTAATTTGGCAGCTATTTCAATGTATATAAGCGTAATGACTAAGTTCTATTTCTCTTCAAATAAAAAATTCAGATGAAAAAATAATGCCCAAATCTAATTTTCATATCTTAAATCAATACTTTTACAGTATATAAGAATTTGAAAGCCAGGCACAGTGGCTCGTGCCTGTAGTCCCAGTTACTTGGGAGCCTGAGGCAGGAGGATTGCTTGAGCCCAAGGAGTTCAAGGTTATAGTGAGTTATGATCATGCCACTGCACTCCAGTACGGGCAACAGAATGAGATGAAAGAAAGAAAAGAAAGAATTTGAAGCAGGAAATTAAAAGTAAAATTGTTTTTCTCTTCCTCTTTCCCCAGTAAACCAACCAAACAAAAAAACAAAAACCAGGCAATCACCTCTTTAGCCTTATTTCTCAGGCTAAAAGTAGCAACAAGAAGATAGGTCTGAGACGTTGGTTTGGGGCATAGTTAACATGACTATGGTGGAAAAGACAGCTAAGAGTCCACCAAAGATTCCTGCCTCTGCCCTCTCCCCAGGGTAGAGCTGTCACTGGGGAGCAACTACAGTCACAGTCGGGGGCTACGCTTGCCAGGACCCCTGCATCTAAGAGGGGACCTGTGCCTAGTCCTTGCCAAAGCAATATGAGCAGAAGAAATGGGTATCACTTCTGAGCTGAGAGAGCTGAGAAGCAAGTGTGTCTTCACTCTCTCATTCCCCCAAGCCCTCAGAAAACTGAGAACTATGAGGACCTAGAGGAGGGCAGATCTACAAGAGTGCAGGACCTGGGTTCTGAGTGACTGTGGGAAGCAAATCTGCCCATTAGGGACACCTACATTCACAGTAATATGAACCAAAAAGAAACTTGCCTGCATCAGCCATGGAAGCGCTACTCTAATATAATTATTACATTCCAAGGTGCTGATACGGGGAGGGGAGTAGGAGGGGAGGGAGAAAAAGTTTATTAGTGAGTTCAGAGGCACACTAGGAAAGAAATACATTTTTTTTCCTCTATGGGAAATTCTTTAACACAGTAATCTCAAATGCCTATAGGGACCAGACAGGTAGTGTAACACAAGAAGATACTACCACCTAAACAGCACTTACTATGTGCCAGGCTAAGCCCTTACACTCACTCATTTAGTTCTGACAAATTTATGAGGCAGGTAAACTATTATAAACCCCACTTTGCAGAGGAGGAGAGTGGGGCCCAGAAGGGCTAAGTAATTTGTCTAAAGTCACACAGCTGGTTAAAGGCAGAGGCAGGATGTAAGGCCAGGCAGCCCAGCTCCGGAGTCTGGCTCTGGCTCTGTCCCCTACACTGTATTCACTCTCTCACGATGTGAGTGGACAAAGGGGCCACAGGACGGCTGAAGCGTTTAGCAAAATCACGTCTGGTCTGCAGGGGCCAGCCATTCAGGTCTATCTGACTCTGCAAACGTACTGTCACTCTTCTCGTCTTTCATAAAAAGCCAGAAATCCAGATTGTTACATAAAATCTCCCGATTTTAAACTGATTCAGTTTTCTTTTAACCCTCTGCTGCCCAAACACAGCACATCAGCAGATGGCACTTAGCCTGGGGACGGCCACTTGCCACCCCTGCTTTCAGGGCAGCTGTCTCCAAGGACTGCACATCTTCCGCATGCCCGGAGGAGCCCGGGGAATGCTGGGTCTGGTGGCCAGAGGCGAGTCACCTCAGAGTACAACAGCTCCTTCAGGCCCACAGATATGAATAATTAATTTCTGTTTTCTCACTGGCAGCCCACAAAGGTTCCCAACAAGCCTGGCATTCAGGGAGTTGCAACTCCGTGCCCTTCTGGGACAATGACAGGCGTGGGGGGAGCCTAGGGGTGCTCAGGGAGCCCCATAATGAAGTCTGGCCTCGTGGCCTGTGCTCAAAGGGAGCCAGGGGATGCTGTCCTGGCCTGTGTGCCTGTTTCCTGCCTGGCTGCCCAGGTGGGGCCATAAGAGCGTCAGCGAGGCTCATTAGAGGCATGACATGCTGCGGCTTTCCATGCTGTCAGCGGGAGTGGGCTCTGGATTCCTCAAGATGCTTTAAAATAAAACAAAAAAGTGCAATTATGCAGCCAAACAGAAGGCAAGGCAGCTGCATACAAAGCAGGGCTTTCTCCATAATAGGACCACAGCCCCAGCTAGACAGTGCCGAGGCCTTCACCTTCCTTACCAGGCTGCAGCTGTCAGGCAACCGTAATTGGATGCTCCATTGCTCTAGCTCTTGGATTATTCAAACGGCAGGATTTCGAGTTTCAATTAAGGATATGACCAGGCAACAAGATGAGCAAGATACCACCTTTCACCCTTAGCGTCTATTTCAGCAATATATATGGCTGAACTAGTAACGATGGTGATAATAATAAAATTAACCAACACACACTGAGTGTGTATTATGTGCCAGGTGCTATTCAAAGTACTTTATATATATTGATTTATTGAATCTTCATGCCAACTTAAGTATTGATATGATATTATTATCACAAAAAGATTAAGTAACTTGCTCAAGGACACATAGCAGCTAAGTGGCAGAGCTGGGATTCAAACCCAGGCAATGTGGTCCTAGGTGGCATGCGCTTAACCATTGTGCCAGTGGCTGTTTGCATTTATACAGAGCTTACTGTATGCTAGACCCTGCACTACCTATATTCTGTACAGTATTTCATTTAATCTTTGCAGCAGCAGGTAAGGTATAATCATCCCAATGTACAGAAAAGAAAATCAGCTTACTAGAGAGGGGGAGTAACTTAGTTAAGGGCACAAAATAACAAGTGGCCTCTAGCCTGGATATAAACCCAGCTCCCGGCCGGGCTTGGAGGCTCACGCCTGTAATCCTAGCACTCCGGGGACTGAGGCGGGAGGATCGTTTGAGCTCAGGAGTTGGAGACCAGGCTGAGCAAGAGCAAGACCCTATCTCTACTAAAAATAGAAAGAAATTAGCCGGACAACTAAAAAAAAATAAAAATAAAAAAAATGAACCCAGATTCCTCTGATTCAAAGCCAGGCTCTTAACCTTACTTAGTACAGAGTCCCAGCTCATTTAACTTCCTGGGGTTCATAAAATGTAGGCCTGGAGAACCATCTAGTCCAATCACCTTATTTTAGAGGTGAGGAGATACAGTCTGGCAAGATTAAGAGTTAGTGGTGAGACAGAGTAGAGAATAACTTTGGACCCTGATATGGTTTGGATGTTTGGCCCCTCCAAACCTCACGTTGAAATGTGACTCTCAGTGTTGGAGGTGGGGCCTGGTGGGAGGTGTTTGGGCCATGAGGGTGGATCCTTCACGAGTGGTTTGGTGCCCTTCCGATAGGATGACTGAGTTCTTGCTTTATTAGTCCACTGAAGAGCTGGTTGTTAAAAGAGCCTGGCACCACCCCCTCTCTCTTGCTCCTGCTCTCACCATGTGACACACCTCCCCTCCTTCACCTTCCACCTCGATTAGAAGCTCCCTGGAGCCCTCACCAGAAGCAGATGCTGGTACCATGCTTCTTGTACAGTTTGCAGAACCGTGAGCCAAATGAACCTCTTTTCTTTATAAATTACCCAGCCTGAGGTATTTTCTTTATATCAATGCAAAACGGGCTACCTCAGCCCCAGGAAGAGTTGGGTTCCAATCCTAGCTTTGTCCTTTGTTAGCTGTGTAACTCTGAGCAAGTGACTCAATGTCTCTAGACTTATCACTATAGAATGGGAGTAATAATACTTAGTCTCATGGGGTAGCATTGATTAAAGTATGTGTGTAATATGCCTCTACTAAACACTCGACATGGCAAAACCATCTCATAGTCGGCTGTTCCCAAATTATAAATGGATCATTTCAAACTTTTCTTTACAAGTCTGTTCTTTAAGATTTGAAATAATGGTATAAGTGGTGGGTAAGTTTCCAAGATGTCCCCTTAAGTCTCATTAATAGGCAAAGACCTTGGAAAATTTCATCGTATTTCTAGAACTTTTCTGAGTTTCACATACATTCCAAATGTGCAAAATCCCAAGGAAATCACATTTCTCAGAGTGGTGAGCAATCAGATATTTAGGCTCTTCACCCTCACAAATAAAGTTAATATACTACTAGATCAATGGGCCCAATAGGTTTCCATAGTTTTTAATTCTGTTAAATAATATCCTTTTCACTATGTTAGTGATTTAATTATTTTGCACCTGCAGCAATGGACAATGCTGTAATGGCATATCATTTTCCTTTGCACAAGCATCAGGATTGATGGTCTGGTTTTATTTCATTGTTGGGTTCTTATTTTCGCTTGCTATGGCTGGTTGTGTAGCAGGATAGGCCTATGTGATTGACACCCCCATATAAGTCTCAGACCTTGAGACTCAAACAGACTTCTCTGGGCAGAGATATTCCACATATGTTTCTGTAGTTTGCTCTTAGACAGAGAGGAATAGAGGACTATTTTGTGTCCTTAGATGAAGAAGTACATCAAAAGCCTGAGCTGGACCTTTCTGGAATCTGCTAATGCATATCTTTTTTCCTGCTGCTTTTGCTTTTTGTCCCCTGTAAAAAATCTTAGCCATGAGTATAAACTGCTATTGAGTCTTATAAATCCTTCCAGCAAATCACTGAATGAAACAACAGTGAAACAAACTTAGTCATTTCTAACATTGTTTTTCACATTTTTGAGATTCACACCCTCTCATATACACATACAAACAGCTATAGTTAATACTTGCTTTTAGTAAGAAGGGGACTTACAGATTTTGAAGAAAACACTTTGATTTCAGAGGCTTAGAAATAGCCATTCTTCTGTATGAATGTAAGTCAGGTATCCGCATCAGTCAGAATAAACTGGGTAATGCTCAGTAACAATAGCACTAAACAATTCAGTGGTTTAACATAACAACAGTTTATTTCTCACTCACACTACATGCTCACTGAAGGTTGATGGGGAGCTCTGCTCCACTGCCCTCCTTCCAGGACCCAGGCAGACAGAACAGCCACCAGCTGAAATGTACATTTCAGTAACAGAGGGAAGAAAAGAGAACTCTGAAGGATCTCATTCCAGGATTAAATGTTCTGCTCTAGAAGTTGCACACATCGCTTCTCTTCAAATTCATTGGTCAGGACTAGGCAAAAGGTCCCACCCAGATTCGAGAGAACCAGGAATATAACCCTACCTCCCATGTTTCCAGAAAACAATGGGTAACCAAAATATTTAGTTGACAGTCCTAATGACTAACACAGGTCTCTGTTAGTTGAGGAGGGTTTATTTGGCTGGGTTTGAAGTATCAGCCTTTTTCTGCACTGCCCACCTTCCCAACACACTCCCATGAGCAAGAGGAGCTCAAAATGGCAGGGATGCTCGACTGGTGGGCAGATGGACATGGTGGTAGGCTAGAAGGACACATCAAAATCTCCTTGAGGGCATGTTAAGTTTGAAAAAGGATTCAGGAAGAAAAACCCACCACAGTCCTTGAGAATCACTGCTCTAGAATTTGTCTTATCAATTGATCCTATCGGTCTAAAAGAGAAGGAGGAGAAGGAAGAGGAGGAGAAGGGGAAGAGGCAGAGAGGAAAAAGGTCTTTAAATGCTTAAAGACCCCAGTAATCTGCCCAGGTATTCCAAATCCCACAAAATCCTCACTTCAAAATGCACAATCATTCTGTTATTTGTTCAATAAATACAAAATATCAGTATTGTGTTGGGGCAGGGATACTGGAATGAAAAGAAGTAATCCCCTTCCAACATATATACATCCAATGGGGGAAACAGAGAGGCAAAGCATTTAAAAACAGTTGTATAATGGCTCCAATGAATGAATGTGTGAAGTTCAGGGAAGGATCATGGGGTCGACACTGGGCTGGTTTTCCCAAAGCCATTCACAATCCCCTTTTCCCTGAACATTCTTTGCAATAGAGGCTGAAGAGTGAAAATTCCACAGCTCTCCCTGCAGCTGACAATGGCCACGTGGCTGAGTTTTGGCCAATAGCATGAAAGCAGAAGTTGCTAGGTAGAGCTTCCAGGCAAGCCTTTTTTAAAGGGACACATAGCCAGTATGATCACTGGAGCCCTTTGCACCCTTTTTCCTCCCTGAAACACCAGCAGGTTTCTGGTGAGGTAGCAGGTTTTGTTTTGTTTTGTTTTGTTTTGTTTTGTTTTTGTAAATGTGAGGTAAGGAGGAAGAGGACAAATATTTTCCTGCTAAATAATGAGGGGTCTGAACCCCCGAGGGGATCTGCTGAGCCATGCTGGAAGCCTATCTCTGGAGTTCTTGTTACAGGAGGAAAGCAAACCCCTATCTTGTTATGACACTGCAATCGTTTCTAATCACTGCTGTTAACAAATTATCACAAATTTTGTGGCTTAAAACACCATCAATTTATTCTCCTATAATTGTACAGGTCAGAAGTCTGCCAAAGGTCTCCCTGGACTAAAATCAAGGTGCTGGCAGGGATGAGTTCCTTTCTGGAGGCTATAATAGATCATCTGTTGCCTTTTCCAGCTTCTAGAGGCCCCCACATTTCTTGGCTCATGGCTCCTTTGCTTCACCTTCAAAGCCAGCAACAATGAGTTGAATCCTTCTCACATGGCATCACGCTGACCTCTTCTACCTCCTTCTTCCACTTCTAGACCCTTGTGATTACACAGGGCCCATCCAGATAAGCCAGGATAATCTCCCCAAGTCAAAATCCTTAATTTTGTCATGTCAAAGCCCCCTTTGCCATGTAAGATGACATACAGGTTCCAGGGATTAGGATGTGGACTTGTTTGGGAGACATCATTCTGCCTACCATAGCCATTGTGATAAGGGCTTTTTGTTACTTGCAGCCAAATGGACTCCTGAGACCCAGCTCCTAGGTCTACCTGGGGAAGGCAGGGAAGGCTTCATGGAGGAGGGAGCCTCCTAGCCAAGACCAGAAGGATGAATGGAATTTGTTATATGTACAATGTGGAGAGGGCATTCTGGGCAAATGCTGAGAAATGAGCGAGCAAGGTATGTTTGGAAACCATAAGCAGTTCAGTATTGCTGGAGCATAACATGTCTGCATGCGTGGGGTCCGGGAGGGTGAAGATCACGGATGGCCTGGCACATTTCCATCTAAAGAGCTCAGATTTTACTTTGTAGGTGACAGAGAGCCATTGAAGAATGCGAGAAGGGGATGCATAATTCGACTTAGGGGCTAGAGCAGTCATTTGGCTTTAATGTGGAGCATAAAATCCAAGGGCTGGAGGGAAAAGGCCAAAGGCAGAACAATCAGTTATTGGGGTGGTTCAGATTAGGGGTGATGAAAAGAATATCTAGATATTCAAAAACATTTATTGAGCAGCTCCTAAATGCCAGGCAATGTGACATTCTGGGGCTACAAAGACAAGGCACAGGTCAGAACAAGGTGCCCTGTCACCATGCCAACCATAGCCCCAGGACAGGGGCTGGGCTGAATGAGGGGTGCTCATGGAACCTCAAGTTTAGGACATTCTAACCCCTACCCCAAAGTCAGGAAATACAAACAGGGTGGGGTGGGACCCTGAGGAATGAAGGCCAGCCCCACCATCCAGCCATTCAAAGGGGCCCCAGGAGCAGTACAGTGATGGGGAAGCACTGAAGAGGCTGAGGGCTCTTTCATGTACACATCTCACCCAAATAAGCCCGATGGCCCCCCAAATCTGGTTTAGCTATGTTAAATCACTGTACATAGCAAATTAGAAAAAGGAATGGCACTGTCGCCTGGACTCAAAAATGACCCCACCTGATTAAAATGGTCTGAAATTAGACAATGGTGATGGTTATGCAACTTTGTGAATGTACTAAAAACCATGTTGCACACTTTAAAAGGGTGAATTTTATAATATGTGCACTATCTCTCAATAAAAATTATTTTTAAAATTGGAGAAAAAAATAACCCCACCACTTAGCACTAAAAGATCTCGGCCTTGTTAGTTCAGTTTCCTCACCTGCAAAACGAGACCAGTAGTGCTTACTTTAGAAGACTGCTCTGAATATTAAATGTGACAAGGTAGGTAAAGAACTTAACATACTGCCTTACAGATAGTAGGTGCTAAATATATTCTAGTTCCTTCCCTTCTAAGTACCAATAAAAATTCTGAAACAATCGCTTTCTCAGCAATTGAAAGATGTGACATGAGCTCTAGGCAACCTCCCTTCAGGCAGTGTTATCTCACTGCCTGAGATCAGCAATGAGGATCAAACAGGAAGACAGGAACGAGCTCACGGTGGAAAGACTGCAGATTTACTCTGCAGCTGCGCAGCACGGAAATAACAAGGGAGATTCACGTGGTGTTAATACAGCTACACAGAGCAGTGGGAAGGAAAGTCAGGTGGGCCCAGAGATTTCTGCTTTTCATCCTACCATGGTATACAAACAGAGTCCAGTTTCCAAAATAGCCAAATCTGCCCCAACACCTGGACAAGTCTAGATGGCCACAGTGCGGCCCTGATGTTTAGGGAGCAGCCACACTCCACCTTTCTTGTTATGCACTCCTCAAAACCAGAATGAACCCAAAACAAACCTTACACAGCCAGCATTTTCTAGCACCAAGGCAGGAAATTTAGATTTTTCATTGAGCTTCTTATTTGTGACTATTCTAAAAATCAGCTAGGTACTTATTAAGTGCCTGCCATGTGCTCAGCCCCCGTGAAAGATATTATTGTGAGAGAGAAAAGAGGCATAAATCAGGGTCCCTGCTTTCAGGGAGCCAGCTAACCTCTTAGTCTGAGCGCAAAGCTTCAGTAAACATATAAAAGGCATCGTGTCTTACACAGAGCAGTGGTTCAGTTGTTATTTGTTCACTGGGTCAATAAATTAATAGATAGCATAATAATAAGACAATTGTGCAGTGTGGGGCTCACTCTAAGAACCACAAGATGGGTTGGAGTAGTTGGAAAAGGCTTGTGCCAGAGGCTGCTAGCTGCCTACTCAATATGAATTCCTCCATTTTTCCTCGTAACAGAGCCCCTGTTTTATTAGAGGTGGCCATAAGCCCAGATAAAATAAATACTACATTTCCCAGCCTCCCTTGTAGCTAGAGGTGGCTAATGAGATAAAAACAGAAATTGTCAAGAGAGGCTTCCAAGAAAGTGCTTTAAAAGGCAAACCAACAGCTGCCACTCACTCTTATGCTCTTCTTCCTGTTCTTGTAATTCCTGCCTGAAACATGAATGTGACAGCTGGCTATCCAGCAGCCATTTTAGATCAGGAGGCAATCTTGAGCAGCAGTCCTCAACCTATTTGGCACCACGGACAGGTTTCATGGAAGATAATTTTTCAGCAGGGTGGGAGAAGGCGGAGCTCAGGCAGTGATATGAACCATGGGAAGCAGCTCACCTGCTGCTCACCTCCTGCTGTGTAGCACATCTCCTACCCAAGTTTCATGGAAGATAATTTTTCCATGGACGGGGGTGGGGGACACGAAGCTCAGGTGGCAATGTGTAGCCTGGCTCCTAAGAGGCCAAGGACCAGTACCAGACCATGGCCTAGGGGTTGGGGGCCGTAGATCTTGAGGACAGAAAGACAAAAAATGTCTGAGTTCTTGATGATCACAGAGTCAGTTACCATTCTCTTCCTGGACTGTTTACCTCCAGAATTCTTTTACACACAAGACAAATTTCTGTCTTGTTCAAACCACTATTTTTGGGGTTTTGTCATATGCAGCAAACCCATATCTTAACTAACGCAAGGTTCCATGGAAAAGCTAGGCCTTAAAGGAAGGGTTGGTTTTGGGATTGGGGAAGTGAAGGTACGAGGATATCTCAAATGCCAGTAAAAGGACAGAAAAAGACATAGGCAGGAATGAACATTGGCTGACAGCAAATAGGTAAAACGTAGGAAATAAGGAGAAGCCAGATGATGGCTTTGCAGATGTCAGGGGAGACAGGGCTTGATTGGGGAAGGACCAGGGACCAGCAAGGATTAGGAAAGGTATCTTCCTCTGAAGGAGCAAAACATTTCTACAGGGAGAGGGGTGAGAAAGGAAAGAAAGAGGCAAACAATGAAGCTCGGGGAACTTCATTACATGAAGAGGTGCAGATACGAGCAGTGGCCTGGTTTAGCCAAGTGAAAATCCCTGGACTTAGAACAGTAACAATAACACCATCTAAGATTTGTTAAACTCTTATATACCCAGCCCTGTGCTAGGTACTTTATGCACATTATCTCACTTAGGCTTCCCCAAAGGTCTCTGAAATAGTCCTATTATATTACCCCATTTTGTAGACCAGGAAGCTGAGGCTTAGAAAGGGTTAGTAACTTGTCCAATGTAAGCCTCGCAACCCTGCAAGAAACTCCAAGACCTTTCTTCCAGTTGTAGGCCCATTTCTCAGGTGAGGAGAGTGTTTGGACCATGATTTTCAAGGCAGGAAAAAGTACGAAGATCCTGACTTTAAAACATAAAGATTTTGGCCAGGCGCGATGGCTCATGCCTGTAATCCTAGCACTCTGGAAGGCTGAGGTGGGCAGATCGCTCAAGGTCAGGGGTTCAAAACCAGCCTGAGCAAGAGTGAGATCCCATCTCTACTAAAAATAGAAAGAAATTAATTGGCCAACTAAAATATATATATAAAAAAATTAGCCAGGCATGGTGGCGCATGCCTGTAGTCCCAGCTACTCGGGAGGCTGAGGCAGGAGGATCGCTTGAGCCCAGGAGTTTGAGGTTGCTATGAGCTAGGCTGACGCCACGGCACTCTAGCTCGGGCAACAAAGTAAGATTCCATCTCAAAAAAACAAACAAAAAAACACATAGAGATTTAGAGCCAAATGTGGAATGAATTGCTTTGTGAGTAGTCTCTTAACCAGAAGAAAAAGAATAGACCAGAGGAACAGAAAACTTTCCAGATTCGATTGTGTTTACTGCTGGCACAGGAGCAAGGAACTGTTAAACTAACTCACCCACCAACCTCTGTCTGGAGGTAGGTGTTCCTGCAGGGCTGGGGGTATAGGGATGGATGCACCGAAGAGCCAAGCAGTGACACAGTGTCAACATCACAGCAAACCTCCAGCTCATGGGTCTCAAATAGCTTTTTCATATCTCTCCACAACAGGGATGGAGGAAAAAAAATTATTCTATCACAGCTAAGGCTGGAAATTCAATCCTTTGAATTAAATTATTCAGACATCCACTGAACACAAGGAATTCTTCCTGGAGCAATAATCTCATTAGTCACTGATGGGAAGGGCAAAAAAAACCCCATCAGGTTACAGATGAACCAGGTAACATGAGTACCTAGTAGGAAATGCATTTCCAAGGAAGATTAAAAATAAAAAGACTCGGCCAGGCACGGTGGCTCATGCCTGTAATCCCAGCACTTTGGGAGGCCAAGACAGGAAGATTGCTTGAGCCCAGGAATTCAAGGTTACGGTGAGCTATGATCGGGACAATGCTCCCCAGTCTGGGAGACAGAGTGAGACCTTGTCTCATAAATACCTAAATTAAATAAATAAAAACTCTCCAATGGCAACCTGGCTGGAAGTTAAAAGTGTCAGCTTTGTAGACTGACCCAAGTTCAAATGCTGCCTCTGCCATATGCTGACTGTGACTCTTTACCTCTCCAAGCCCCAGCACCTTCATTTACAAAATTTCTACCTGCTGGTATGGCTGCGGCTACATGAGATGGTCTACTGCTCCCGTTACTGTGACTTTCTCAGGACTTCAGTGTTCTCTGCTTAAAATTCCACAAAAGAAGAGGCTGGAGGATATGATGCAAAGAGCCTCGGTCTGGTTCCTAAGCCCCACCTCGAAGGTCATGAGTACGGGAGCTTGAGGGTCCTTTTGGGGTTCCAAGGGCCTCATCTGTCTGGAAAGAGGCAGGGATACATCACCTCTAAGATTTTCTTCCAGTTCTAGGCTCTTGAAGATTGCTGAGGTTCTAAATAACATTCCTTAGTCACTCATTTCAGGATTTAACAACAGCCACCTACTGGGAAGTTGTTTCTTTATCTAAAAACCTACAGTTTCTAAGCCAGGAGCCAAAGAGCCAGTGAGAATCTTCAGGGTGGGTCACCAACCTGCACAGTCTCAACCCTTAACGCAGGCCTGGCATGAAATAAGACCTCGATAAATGCTTGCTCACTGGAATGGGTGGATGGATGGGTGAATGAATGAATTCTAAGGGTCAGCAAAAATAGAGAACTTTGCTCCCTGAGCAAAGCTTAACACAAAGAGAAAATTCCACCCATTTAAAATATTAATATTTACTTTGTCATCTGAACTGAAAGTGGAATGTCAGATGAATTGTTTCTGTCAGTCAAAAGGATGCCTGATTCTGAAAAGCCACTTAGGACTTTGCTAGAAGAGTACATTTTGGTCCACAAAGAGGATAAACACACGGGGGACACCACAGGCTACAGACGGGATGCATAAACTTTGAGAAGGACACGTCACCCAACTCCTACAGCAGGTGTAGCCCAGAAGCATGCAAACATGCACGGGAAAACACCGGGACCTCCACATGCAGACTTGCAGTTGTGTCTGCCCAAGACTGCCCAGCCAAGGAGGGGAGGTCTGAAATCCAGATGGTGGTCTGCCCACCTGTGAGGCTGAGTCTGCCCAGGAGCTCCACAGGAGGGCAACAGCCCTGAAGGTTGACCTTAGCAGCAGATGGTCTTGGGTCTGCCAGGGACTTTAGTGATAAAGCAAACAACAATAATGCACACACGTGCACACACACATATACACTTCATGGTCACTATGCAGCAGGTGCTCTGCTAAACTCTTTAAATATTTTCTTATATTTAATACTTGTGACTATCCTGAGAGATAAGTACTAATATTTGAGGCAGGAAACCTTGGCGTTTGAAAGTATGGACTTGGGAGCCAGACTGCCTGGGTTCAAATGCTAAGTGCTACTTACAAGCTGGGGTGACCATGGGCAGGGTCATTCAAGCTCTTCAGGCCTCACGATTCTCATATGTAAAGTGGAAATAATAATAGTATCTGTCTCACCAAGTTGTAGTGTGGTGTAAATGAATTAATATGTATAAGGTGCTCAGAACAGGAGCTGGCAAAAGTAAGCCAGTGTTGGCTATTTGTGTTATTCCTGTCTGATAGAGACTGAGGCTTGGAAGGTCGGGGGCTTGCCTGTGGTCTCGCACCCGGGGAAGGGCAGAGCCAGGGCACAGCACAGGTCTGACTTCAAAGCACACACGACCCACCTCGGCTGATTCTGGCTCTGTCAGACCCCCTTCACACCACCACCATCCTCCTCCCCACTCCTAACCAGGCCAGCATGCCTAGTCTTTTCTGGTGCCAATCAAGGCTATAAGATGCCAAAAGGAAGATACTAAGTGAACTGGCATACTAACTTAAATTCTGATTTTGCTATCATGTGTGGAAAGAAAAAAACGAATGTGTTTTGGTTTAGGAATCTGCCCCTCATCTGAAAGAAAAGAGCCCTTTTTTCATAAAGGCCCTTTCACCTCTGCCTCTGGGCCTTTGTATATGAGGCCTCAAGCACCCTGAGACTAAAGGCCAAGTCTGGCTTGCCCTGTAAAAACCTGGCCTTCAGTTAGTGAGCATGATTGCTGGTGGAGGCCAAGCCAGCAAAAGAGCCTCATGAGTGAAGATTGCCATTCTGCCTTGGGTTCTGCCCTGCTGCCTGGAAGGTTCTAGAAAGAGCCACAGCTATGTTAGAAAAACAAACAAACACACACACACTTGCATCATAGAAAACCAAACCATCTGTGATCCAGAATGATTTAGGAAGTGGAAAGCTTTGAAGAGTCCACTCAAAGAAAAACAACCTGTAGTAGTGGTTAGTTAACACTTACAGGTGCTTACTATGTGCCAGGACCTGTTCAAAGCCCTTAGAAATATCATCCCATTTATTCCTCATGTCAGCAGT
>CAUYRT010042553.1:0-90898 GCA_963574885.1 Lepilemur ruficaudatus
TTTAAAACCCAGAACATCCATTTTGTTCTTTTCAATTTTTATCTCTGTATTGATATTTTACATTTGGAGAGATATTATCATCATACCTTCCTTTACTTCTTTAAGAATGGCTTCCTTTAGTTCTTTGAACGTAATTAGAATGATTACTTTGAAGGCTCTGTCTGTCAAAACCTTCTCACGGGCAATTTCTGTTGCCTGCTTTCTTTTCCTATTTTCCCGTTTCCTTGCATGTCTCCTAATTATTTTGTTGTTGTTGTTTTGCAAACTGGACATTTTAGGTAATATATTATAGCAACTTTAGGTAATATATTATTAACACTTCTCCTTCCAGAAATTTTGTTGTTTTCTTGTTTATCTTCTCGTTGACCTGGCTAAATTATTCTAGTAAAGCTACCCTCCCCTCTACCCTGCCCCAGTTACATCTCTGATGCCACTTTTCAGAGGACAGAGCCGTGGATGTGCACACAGTCACCCTGGGATGACAATGGTCTTGGCGGGGCATTTTTGACAGTCTCTTTTCCCAATCTTTCTGTTAAGCTGTTTGCTTCTGCTGATATTAACTCCATCCCTTAGGCTCCCCCAGTTTCCATCCGACCGCCTTATTGTTTTCTACAAAGCCTTGTGACATTAGCTGCTCCACGGGCTAATCCAGCTAAATTTGGTCTCCTTTGCATGGGTAGTTGTGGCCAGTCATTGAGGTGTTTGTGTGTTTTTTTGTTGTTGTTGTTTTCTCTTCTCTGATCCCAGAAGGGTTCTTCCTAGCTGTGCTGTTCTCTCTGGTAAACTAGCTAAGTCGCCAGCCTCTGGTTTAGCTTATTGTTGTCATAGAGCTAACAGTCTCTTCTTAGTTTCCTACCACCCAAATCCTCCGTGTTTCTAAAGAACCCTTACACTTATACCCACACTCTGTCTCAAAGTTGGTGCCTTTGGGAGAACTTTAGAGTTCTTCAACTGAAGGATTATTTATTCCTGCTCTGGAAATGGGAAGCTTTCTGGTCTTCTCAGCTTGCATTCTCCACCCCATGAGTGACCTGGGGTGAGGTGCTCAGAACCCCAACACCTTTGGTTTGTCATGTCTGTGGTGGAACTTCCACCCTGTGAATGGGGGTTGGGTAGAGGAGGAGAGTCCCTATCTCCTGTCTGCACCTGCCTAGAGTTTCGCCTCTGTAACTCTGGATGCGGGAGGTGAGAACCATCAGCATTTCATTAGGTGTGGATCTTTTGTTGGGGAGTGGATCTACAGAGCTCTTCCCTCATGCTGCCGTTCCAGAAGTAGAACCTCTGTAGGTGTTATTCTTATATCTTGTTCACAAGAGTGAATAATGAAACTCAAGTAGCTCCAGCAACTTCTTCAGTCCATGGAGCTGGGAACCAGAATTCGAGTGTAGGCTGTGTAACGCCGCTGCTGCCTCAACCACAGCTCTACTTGGCCTTGATCTCGTGCTGACGATGTCAGGCAGGCAATAATGATCATAATTACGACATGGATCACTTCCTAGAGTTCAGGGTTCCATAGGACATCCATGTTTGTTCTCTGGCTAATTTCAGTGATTTCTGTGTTTCAGAGTGTTCTCCGGCTCTCCCTTCCTCTGAACCCAGCCACTACTGATGATATCCAACAGCGAGCCAGTCTTGCCCCAGACAAGGAGCAAAGAACAGGCCTGGCACTTCCTATTCCTACTGTGTGCCAAGGGACTTCCCACAAACTGCACTTTTTGTAAGTCACCACACTTCTCTGAGCTTCAGTTTGCCCACCTATAAGATGGATATTTCATGAGGCCTCATCTCATCAAGTTGACGGTGAAGGTCAAATGAGCCCCAAATCTGTAAAGGACGTAACACAGAGCCAGGAACATGGTGAGTCCTGTAAAATGTCACCATCTCTTCTTAGCTCCATAGCATTTTGCACAGAGCAGGCGTTCCCACCATACATGGGAGGTAAGTATGCACAGCAAGCGAAAGGTGCAGACAGATGCAGGTGCGAGTGCAGCCTCTGCCACATCCAGCCTCTGCAGTGTCACTTACATCAGAGACGAGAGGAGAATATGCTAAAACTTGTTACAAGGAGTAAACCAGAGAACCAACCGAGGCACCTGCAGAGAACAGCGGATGGCACAGCTACAGTAATGAGGCAGTGACAACACAAGGTACTGAGGGAACCACGTTTTCCAGGCTAATTCTTCCAGGAAAGAGACTTGTCTTGTTGTCTAGGGTTCCCCTAAGCACTGAGGACCTGGAAGGAACTGGCCAGAACCACAAATGCCCAGACAACTGTGGTTCACTGACCATGTGCTATGGGCTGGGCATTTTATGCACAAAGTAGTTGTCATTCCCATTTTCCTGAGAGGGTAAATGAGGCTTTCAGAGAGGTTAAGAGATCTGCCCGAAAGCACACAGCTAATAAAAGCTGGAGCCAAGGACCATACTGAGGTCCATCTGATCCCACTCTTGGCTGCTGATGCTACCTGATGCCATGTGGGAGGAAAAGGGGTCCGTGGGTTCAACGTGCCAAGTAACCGTCGCAGCACTAATGGCATTTACTGCGATGCTTCCAGCACCTTTCTACACCATTTACAGGTATTTGCTTCTTTAATCCTCAGCATGCTACAGACAGCTGTTTTATCATCCTCATTTTACAGATGAGGAAACTGAAGACAGAACGGTAAGTATCTTGGCAGAGCCAGATTCACTTCTCAGCCCTTTGGCTCCTGAGGCCCACCCTGAAACGCAACTCGTTCATCTCTGTACCTCTTTCTTGACACACCACCAACTACATTCACTTGTCTGCTGAAGGAGTCATGAAAACCACTGTGCTGAGCCAGGTGTTGGGAAGGCCGTGATGATGAACCACAGACCAGGACTCCCAGGAGGTCCCCAATGCTGGAGCAGAGGGAGTGCCAGCAATATGGGGGCACAGAGCTGGGTGGGGGTGGTGGTGTCCTGGACAGTTAGACACAAGTTGAGCTTGAATGATGGGGATACATGAGCCAGGCAGGAAGGGGTGGGGAGGTGAGAATGGGGTGGATTGGAGGGAGCAATTATTCTTGGTAGAGGAAAGAGACTGCGTAGTGGCCAGGATGAGGGAGGGCACAACAAAATAACCAGTGTGGGGAATCACAACTGTGCCGATTTTGAAGCACAAGTTCTGGGGATGAGGTTGCAAGGGACAAAGCTAGAGAGGCCACCAGGGCCATGTCCAGCAGGCCTCCATGCCTGTGGAGAGGAGACTGAGCTTCATCCCAGGGGAAACAGGGGCACAGTGCCTGGTATTGCTAAGTGTTCAGCCCACACTTGCTGATTTGCACAACTGGGGGGCCCTGGGTCCCCCACATCAGCCATGTGGTTCAGCCACACAGAGGAGCTGACTCTACTCACCATGTCACCTTTCTCTCCCTTGGGTCCAGGAGCACCAACAGGCCCAATGGCTCCTGTGTCTCCCTGAGGGGTTGAAACCAGAGACAAGTGTCAGGTTAGGTCCTTCAACAGAGCTCAGCAGCCTCACACAGGCTGCCTGCTGCCAACCTGGCTCCAGTGCCCTGGAAGCAGCTGATTTCATCATTGCCAGCTGCAGTGCCCCACCCCTGGAGAGGAGGAAGTATTTAAGTCACCCCCCAACATCACAATTCCAGGAACTCAGGACATCTTGAGAAAGCAAGTGCAAGAAAGCACCACACACTCACACTCCTGGGAATGGCCCGACCCCTGACCCTGTGGCCAGGGCCCCAGGTTCACATGCCAGCTATGCCACATAATGTGAGTATGCCGCTATTCCCTTTGGGCCTCAGGCTCCTGCTCCATAAAATGGGCATGCTGTCATGAGGGCACATGTGATTAAGAGCGTAAAGGTGCTTTCAAACTGTCAGGTGTCAACCAGGATCACCTGGGCATTCAATTTCTATAATAAGTCAGTGCCGTGAGCATGCAGACCCTCATGACTGCCTGGGAAGAGATAGCAGACAAGCAGAGGGGAAAGCAGTGTCTGCAAGGGGAGGGGAGAAAGCTTCACTGCGGGCCGAGGGTAAGACTAGAACCCAGGTCTCCTGCCATCTCATGAGCTGATCCATGACAGGGTTGAATGCAAAAAACACGAGCCTTTGATTTGAATTCTTCTATTTTTCTTTTTTCTTGGTCTGGAATTTTATCTCTTCCTGCCCCTGCCTCATTCTTTACACTCCAGAAACATGTGGCTACTTCGTTTATGCTCTTCCCTGTGACCATGAGGCCCTTCCCTGCCTTCTGGGTCTGAGCACCCCTGTTTGTTTTACTGGACCCAGCAGGACAGGGCCCCAGCAGGAAAGTGTCCTGAACCCCTCCCCAGGTGGCACAGGGGCCTCTCCTTTTGGTACCTCAGGCCCCCGGCTCCCTTCCTCCCAACGTACACTGCCTTCCACGCTCTTTTCACATCTGTCTTCCCACTTCCCATGGGCCGGGAGTCCTGGGGATAGGGCCCTCCATCATTCCCTTTATATCCCTGCATCAAGACCGGGCCTGGGCACTGGGAGACCTCAGGCTACGTGTGGACAGAGCCCAAGCTCTAGCTGTATACACAGAGACATTGAGAACAACCATTGTGGACTTAGAGGCCACCCAGCTGGAATTACAGGGATGGCCTGCCTGGTGACGCTGCAGGGTCAGGATTGCAGGAAAACCTGAGGGGGCCAGGCTCAGCTCTAGACAGCCCTGTCTGTTTCCCTCCTTAGCATTCCTCTCCCTCCACCTGTCTCTTCTCTCCTGTGTCAGACTCGGGGCTGAGCCGCCTGTGCCACCTGATCTGCTCAACTGCAGGTACAGTCCTTACTAAACAGCCACTAGTTCAGCCAAACGTTTTCTACTTAGCGGCCCACGAAACCCCCAGCTGTCTTTGCTCTTTTCCCTTGTCTGACAGCCGAGACTCTGAGCTTGCTGCCAAGAGGTGCTCAGTGATGCAGAAATCCCTGCTGTCCTCGAAGTGACCACCTGGCCCCCTGGCCCACTCTGAGCTGCTCTCCCTCAACACAAAGAGGGGACTCCCAGGGGAGGGGAGCTGTGGAGGAGTGTATGTGTGTGCACATGTAAGAGTCTACGTGTCCATCTTAGCAGAGGGGCGTGGGGAGGAGGGTGTGAGATGAGGAAGCGAGGGAAAAGAGAAAGAGGGAGAGGGAAGAAGAGGAACAGAGAGGAGAGAGAGGAAGTGAGGAAGAACACAGAGGAGGGGAGAGAATGTCCACCCAAAGGTGGATGAGAGGAAAGACAACCTCAGGCATTTCATCCTCTTGGCCTTTGATCTTTTCATCTGAAAAACGGGACTAATATTACCTCTCACGCAGGGTGATATATGATTTGCCATCATTCATTCAACAAGAACTGACCTCCTACTATGTGCTGAGCTGCATGCTCACCGTGGTGAGCTCAGCAGAGGCGATTCTTAACCCATGGCGCTCTCTGTCTATGGCACAGGTGGGCACCCAGCTCAAGCCTGAATCCTGACATGGTGCACAGTGTTGTCACCAGGATCCAGGGGGAGAGGATGGAAGATGGGACAGAAGTGGTTAAAAAGAGATCCCATTTATTCAGTGGTCTGTCTGCACCATCTGCCTCAGACACTGGAGGGCAGGGCCCTGCCTAAACCACCCTCTAACCCTGGTGGTGACCTCCGTGCCTGGCCCTTAGCAGGTGTGCAATAATCATGTGCTGAATGAATGAATCCAAACCAAGAAGTATAGTGGGAGGGGTTAGTGGGAGGGAGGAGGGGAGGCAGAGAGAGACAGAAATACAAAGAGAGAGAGACACAGAGACACAGAGAGAAAGCCAGAGGTGGAGGAGGGGAGGGGAGGAAGAGGCCCACCTGTCTCTAAGTGTTTCCATTGCCACACTCAGCCCCTCTTTCAAACACCAGACCAGGTAACAGCCATACCCTAATGCTGGACTCTGCCACTCCACCTTTATAAATACTATAAACCTGGGGAGTGATGAGGAGGAAGGAGACTGCTCTGTGGCCGAGGATGGAGGGCTCCTTGAGGGAACACCTGGCTATGTGCAATTAATGAGTCTGGAAATTGTGTGTGAAAAAAAATGCACACAATTGAAATAAATTATAAAAGTCCAAGCCCTGAAAGTTTCTGGAATACAGAAGCTTGAACCAATTGCTGCAAAATTAACTGACCACAGAAAGCTAAGCCTGTTGGTGCAAACGAGCTGTGAGCCAGGGCTCTGGTAACCCAGCCCCTCCTTGCTCCCATTTTCAGACTGAACAACAGAGGTTCTGCACAGTTAAGAGACTCGCGAGTTTTGGACTTGGTGCCACTTGGTCTTACTCTTCCATCTCAGCAAGCGCTGAGGCAAGTGGACAGAAGCCAGCACACCATGTCTTGTCTTACATAGAGAGCAAAGCAAAGGACCACGGAGGCCCTGCCTTGACAGTACTGACCTTTGGACCAGGGAGTCCCATGGGACCAGCAAAGCCCCTTTCACCCTAAAGGAAGAAAAAAGAAAAAAAAGCAAGTAAGGCGCTAGTTTGAATTCCGTCCCCCTCCTCCCATCAGTGTCATAAGCCCATCACTTTAGTAAGCCCATTTTCGCCCACGGGGGAGCATGAGGGAAGTGGCTGCCTGGAGCCCAGAGCCCTGCTCCTGTCGGCAAAGTCCCGGGCAGCTGTGACAGCCTCCAGATGCCGCTATTGGCGATGAAAGGAAGAAGCACCGCATGTTCTTGCTTATATAAGTGAAAAAGTCGAACACATGGAAGGGGAGAGCAGAGTGATGGTTACAAGGGGCCGCGGAGCCGGGAGTGCCGACATGGGGGTCAAACGCGATCTGAGCCAGGGATCCGCTGATCCAACGTGTCAAAGGGTACATGTTGCAGTTGGACACGGGAATAAATGGCAAGTACCTGAGGTGACAGATGTGTCAGTTATCTTGATTCAGTCATCCCACGTTGTATATATTATAGCATCACTTTGTATCCCATAAATATATGCAATCATAATCTGTCAGTATCTGATATAAATAAATGAATGAATGAATGAATCTAAAAGAAACCAATATGGTACCCACAGGCTATTTTTACCAGAATATACTATAACTTCAATTACAAAGAAAATTGTTTCCTGCTATTGGTTCACGTAATTATTGTTCACTAAACTGCAAAACAAGCCATGTCTATAAGCTATCTCAAGATGTAAACTTTGTTCAGGTTTTAAAATGTGCAAAGACCTTGTTATTGGATTTAAAAATGTGATCTGTAAGTTGTGGATACACGTACATATTGCCGTACTGAAAACAAAAGCAAGCATGATTCATATATTAAAGATGTAAATATCACCACATTAATGAAAAGTGACACTGCATGCATTTGCATGTACACACTCACTGCTACCAACTATCTACCCTCTTTCTACAATTGCACACTTGGCTACTTCAGGAACATATATTTTTTAAATGCACTCACAGATATCATTTGCACATGCAAATAAAGATGAGTATGTGTACCTGTGTGTTTGACATCACAGGGTGCCCACGAGAGAGCCTTGTGCACGGTCCAGGCTCACCACAATGTTTGGTTATAGAAATGTAAGTGTGGACCCAAAAGGCACCAAGCTGACCTAGCCAAATAATCAAAATGTTCTGCAAACTGAATGGAAGCCTTGAACCACTGGAAACAAAGTCTGCCTGTGGCCAGAGTTCTGCCTCCTAGGAAAGAACTCTGGGACTTCCTAGGCCCCTAATGTTGCATTTTCCATAGAAAAGAAGCCACATGTGCCAAAGGAGGTCATTGTGATGATCTTCCATGTGGATGGACTTCTTTGGGGGAGGGGAGAGGCAGGCCACCCTGCCAGCCACTCGTGCCTGGGAAGACCTACAGCAGCCTGATCTGAGCTCCCTGGGGCTGAGCCAGGCTCAGAGCTCCTCCTTCCCTAACCAGAGAGAAGACTACAGGAGTTTTGAGGGCCACATTCTGTTTCAAAACCTTGATGTACAGCACAGTGCACAGCCGACAGCAGGTGCTTAATATCCATGGTCAGAAATGAGGAATGATGGAGTGAAGAAAAGAGTGGGTTATTGCATAATGCCACGCTGAGTGTGAGGCTGAGGATGTGTAAGTTGATTGATAACCTTCAACAGCCAGACCATGTCCTGTCAAGAGGAAGAAAGGGTGTGTTCCTTTACCCCTCCCTCCCATCTGTCTATCCATCCATCTCTTCATAGCCTGGTCAGCTTATCCATCAATTCAGCCATTATTTAATGGTTTGATCTGTGCCAGGCTATATATTAGTAGCTAAAAATACAGACATATGAGGGTTCAATCTCTGCCATCTGGAAGTTAGGATTTTATGGACATAAAGACAAGGAGACATGTTCAATCCAATGTGATAATGGTTACGGTAGATGGAAGCACAGGAGGGAAAAGGGACACCTTGTCCTGGAAACAGCAGGTGCTGAATACACAGTTATTGAATGGATGGATGGTGAATAATGGAAGGAAAGAAAGAAGGGAGGGGTGGAGGGAAGAAGAGGAGAGAGAGGGTAGCAAGGAGGGAAGAGGGAAATTACACAAATGATAATGTGTTCAGAACAGAATTCCTTGGGGAGGTCTTGAAAGCAGAGCAGGCATCAGGCAGGTAAAGAAGGCAGGGTGGGGAGAGATGTTGGTGGGGGGAATGCCATAGGGGCAAATGCCAGGAGGCAGGAAACATCCTGACCCTCCAAGTTACCAGAAGAAGTTCCTGCCTGGCCTGGACATTGGAAAGGGACATGGAGTGAGACTCATCTAGGAGGGCAGCCGGGATGCGACATGGGTCAGGCGGGATGGAGTGGAGGGAGGATGTGCCTAAGCCACACCAGGAGGGCAATGGAGAGCCACCGATGTGCGGGAGATGGTGCGGGGCAGCTTGACCCCGGGAGCCTTGGGCAGGACACACCCAGAACACGGGGCTGGCCGTGAGGAAAATTCCGGGACTGGGCAGAGCTAGATTTGCAGCTCATGGTGCAGTCTGTGTATGCATGGTGGCTGGTGATCAAAAGACCTGACACCATTACCCCTTACCCTTCTCATCTGGGATTCTTAACCTAGAACACAGATTCAAAAGGATGTGGGTTTGACAGCTTCTTCAGTTATTTCATTGACATGTGAGAACTGGATCAACAGCCTCAGCCTGCCAAGGGTTGGCTGGAGTGGGGGGCAGCTGTCAGGCGCTCTGTGCACCCACCCTGGCTCCCCCACTCCTCCCTCCTCCCTAACCCAGGTCCCATGCTCAGGGCATCTTCCCACTGACCAGAGACGGCCTCAGCTCACAGCACAGCTGAGCTGGCTTATGGTTTGCAACTCCAGCAAGTTGGGGCAGGCTTTGATGCCCCAAGTGGCTGAGAGCTCCTTGAGGGCTTCCGTCTCCCGTGTCTGGATTTCAGGACAGAACACAAGGAGGAAGGCCAGCCAATGGAGGACAGAGCGGGAAGGAGGAAGGAAGCAAGTCCGATGCCAGGACAGGCCATGGAAGGAAACTGTCACTAGAAGAACTAAACAATGTCCACACCAGCCAATGCCAAACACGATTTCAGCTTTCAGTCTGTACACTTCTCATCCCTAGCAGAGTTGCTGAGCACCTCCTGTGTGCTGGGGCAGAGGGGGACACGCTGCACGCTGGAGATGACCGTCCCTGGGGCCATCAGCCCAGCAGACTCCACGGAGACCTTCCCAGCACACGTCCACTGCCTGCCACCCTTGTGTTAATTTTTATGTTCCCTTTGCTCAAATATGGAAGATTTGTTTTTCTTCTCAGGGGCCTCTGGTCTACAGAAAAGAATAAATCAGAGCCTCAGGTACTGGATGAGACATTTAGTCTAATGGACAGTGGTGGTGGTGTTCATAGAAATGCACACCTTTTAAAATTTAGGAACAAATACATAAAACTTTACTCATATATATATATATATATTTAGATTATAGAGTGTGGCTAATTAAAGAAAATGTCAAGAAGAAAGGAATGACGGTGTGTTCCTGCAAAGCATATCTAAACCCTCACTCATTGTCTTCATCTGAGTTTTATTCTCAAACCAAATCCAGTTAGATTTGATTGCACTTGAGTGCAGAGGGTACAAGAAGGAGCCAGCAATACCTCAGGAAGACATTATTATCAACTTTGGGAAAATGCTAATTAGCGTTGGGTCTGAGGATCTCCCCCTCCAGTGCACACAGAAGTCAGGAAATCGGCAGTCCAAGGAACAGGAATGTGCTCTGAGCTGAGAGTCGTTGACAGCCCAGGGCCATCCTGCCCTGGCAGACCATGTGCATGATGGGAAACTCCCACTTCCCCTGCCTAGGGTGGTGCCAACCAGCCCTCCCCACCCAGCACTGGGCTTCAGACTGGGAGCTAAGTGTGGACTGCCAGTGGTACCTTTTCTCCAGCTGAACAGGAGCAGTTGATGGTCTTCAAAAACCCAAGCTGTTCACTGCCTGGGGTGGGAGGCTGCTGGGGCAGAGGTGGAGGTTCTGTCACCACAGTCACCTGGCACTGGAAGGAAAGCCCAGTGGGTCAGAACCTGAAATTCACCCAGAAAACACGCCCTGGTGGGGGGTGTGGGGCACAGTCACTGGAGCTTCCTGGGAACCAGTCAGTGAAGGGGACCTGGAAAGCCCTGAGGATGCCCAAGTGAGAGGGAGGGATGAGGTCACAGATGATCGATCACAGGTTCCTGGCCCTCCCAAGGCCTTGGAGCAGAGAAGCCTAGCCAGCCTGGGCTCAGCCCCTTCACTGACTGGCTCAGCAGCCTGTAGGAACCGCTGAAGCCCTTGGGCCTCAGTGTTCACCTCTGTAGAACGGGGACAACAGCATTTGCATCATTAATGAGATAACACAGGAAAAATTCCACTTCAGTGTCTGGCACCTAGAAGGTGCTCAAGAATTCCTCCTCTCCTCACCTTCACCTCCTCTTCTTCCTTCTTTATCCCTTTCCTTCCTTCCCTTTCCCTCTGTATCCACAGCCAGGTCCATCTGACTCCAAATCCCCAGCACCTGCTGTGTACCTATATTCCCTAAGAGCCCTGAGATGGGCATGCCAACTGAGTGTGTCCTGTGTCCCAGGGACTGGGTGAGCCAAGTGCTATATGTGGATTCCATCCCTCAGCCCCAGAAAGCAAGCTCCACCACGATTCCCATCTTTTAAGAAGTCTTGTAACTAGGCTTTGGCAAAGAGGCGTGAGAGAGAAGCCTGAAAAAGGGAGGTGGTGAGGTCCCAGAGGGAGCAGAGCCTCTGGTCTCTTGGGCTGTCCATGCCCTGGCCCAGCTCTGACCAGCCCAGGGCCTCCTCCACCTCCCAAGTGCCAGACAGTCAGTCCTCCTCAGGGACAACTGACCAATGCTGGGCCTCATCACTCAGCCAGCAGCGAGGTCACACAAATGACAGCCCGGACTGCAGCAGCCCCCTGGGGACCTGCATGAACTCACCCCAAACCTACACTCTGTGTGGCCAGGAATTGGAAGCCAAGCCATGACCACCGGCCTCCTTCTCAGGCCACAATCTGATGGTGGATGTCCCACTGACCCCAACCACTGATCCCAAGCCCTGGACAGCCCCTCTCTGGAGCCCACACACCCACTTCCTCCTGGGCATTCCGTGCAAGGATCTTTGCTCACCGGACCCAAGGGGATATCACAACAAGTCTCCAGTTCTGCATGTCTCGAGTCGCAGTAGATCACAATCCGCTGCAGGTCGAACTGGAAAGGAAAACGAGGAGAGGAGGTGAATTTTATGGATTTTGGAACCAAAAACCTTTGTGGCTGAAGCAGGCCCTGCCCAGGTGTTGGGTCCCACTGCCTCCCTGGGCACCTTCCTGGTGCCATGCTGAGCCACTCCCACTGTGGGTCCCAAGGCCAGACCTCAGACAGAGCCAGGCCTCATCTACTCACTCCCCAATGCCTTTGAGAAGTGAGAGCCCTGAGCAAAAGGCTTCAGGGCACATATTAAAGTCCGGTGTTTCATTCTACTCTGAAGGTGCTGTGGCCTCCACCCTCAGCCACGCCCACGGGGTGGGCATCACCCTCTCTCCCCACCATCCGCACTGCAGTTGGTAAAGCCCCTTAGGGACACCCACGGCTGCCGTAGTCCCCACGCGCTCACGTATCCCTGTTTTCAACCTCTCCTGCATCTCCACACGGTTAAGTGTACTTCTGAAATAAAAGCTTGCTGCTATCACCACCTTTAATATCATAGCCCCTTAAACTTAAAAACTCAAAACATAAAAAATTAGAACATAAAGGGACTACGGTGTTAAATATATACCACACACATGCACACGTTTCTCTCTCTCTCTCTTTCTCTCTCTCTTACACACACACACACACACACACACACAGAGTCTAAAATAAAGCCCAGGCTGCCTGGCACCCTACGTGTATCTCTCTTCACTCTGCACCTGCACTCTACAACATCTAACCTCAAGCGAACCACAGAGAAACCGTGTGGCCGCCACGCCCATGCCTTGGCATGTGGTCCCTCTTCTAGAAAAGCCCTTGAACAATCTCCTAGTCACCACCCAATCCCATGCTCAGACATCCCTCCCTGTGGCTGTTTTTAAAATCTGCCCACAGATTCTAAGACATTCTTCCCTTTAAGATGTGGAGCTAAGTTCCCTCCCCTGTGTGCAGGTGACGGTATGTCACTTCCAAGGTCAATCAGATCATAAAAGACTGGCTCTGGCTTTGGGTGTGCTCGTCTGACACGCATGCTCGCTGTCTCACATCACCCGCTCTGGGGGCACCAGCTGCCATGTTGGGAGCTCCCCTGTGGACAGGCTCTTGTGGAGAGAAACTAGAGTGGCTCCAACAGTCCACTGGCAAAAAACTGAGGCTCTCAGTTCAACAGCCCACCGGAAGCTGCCTACGGCCAGCTGGGTGGGCTTGGGGGTTGGGGATGGATCCTTCAGCCCTCCTGAGCTTGAGATGACAGCGGCATTGGCCAAAAGAACAATAGCAGCATCAAGAGAGACTCGGAGGACCTTTTGAGTAAGCCAGTCCCAGGCTGCTGAACCACAGAGTCTGAGAGACAGTACATATCTGTTGTTTCGCTCTGCTTCTATAGGGAGGCAGGGGCCATTTGTTACACAGCCATGGATAACAGGTTCACCTCCCTCCACTGTCGAGAAGCATTGATGAGCCCCTCTTCTCTGCCCTGTCTGCACCTTGTGTGCACAGCTAACACAGGACACGGCAGACTGTAGGGTAATTATGCATCTGCACGTCCACCTTCTTCCCCGCTTCAGCACTCTTGGGAGCAGGGACCAATCCCAGGCACCGTTGCCTTCTTAAACACATCACTGAGGCTCTTGGCCCAGTACAGGGGATCCAGACAAATCCCAGCTCCTCCAAGGCCCCATGCAAGCTCACCCCTCACCTGCCAGGCTGGTTCCAGCCCATCCTGACCCACGCCCTGCAACACTCCGGGCTCTTTTCCCTCACGCCTTGCCTCGAGGTGCCCATGCCAGAATGATGCTTCCTCCCTCTGCTGCCCCCAGCTTCCTGCACATTGCCCATCACAGCACTTGACACAACAGATCCTTCTGTGTTTCTTAGCTCACTTTTTACAGCATCTCCCCTGCTAGAGCATAAACTCTGCGAGGGAAAGGGTCTCCTCTCCTTCCCCGTGTCCCCAACACGGGAGCAGCTCCTGACACAGAACCGACGTGCCCTTAGCACAGCATCTGTGGCCAAGTGGACGATTTGGGGGGACGTTTACCAGGTGGAGTGAGAGCTGGGTCAGTGGATGAGGGAGCCTCACAGTGCTGAACACTGATGCCAAGTGCCTGGGCCGGCCCAACCCCGTGCTCTTCTCTGGCCCCTCAGCACATGCACAAGGCACGCGGTCAGTTGCTCTACCTCATCCTCCTGGCTTTATGACGTGCCCCTCGAAGTATAACCCCACGCCCCACTGCCTTTATTCAGCAGAAACAATAACCGTTCCATTCATCCATCTGTTTTATTTCCTGTAGAGACACCAGCCAGAAACAGGGGGAAATGACAGAATGAGTCGTGATGTTGAATAAAGCCTATTGTCAGAGACAATCCTGCTTTCTTCATTAGCAAACACACACTTCGGCGGCTGGGCCGCCAGGCAGGGCCACAGTGACAGGGATAGAGAAGAGAGAGGCAGGGCTGTCGGGACAGGGCCCAGCTGGCCCACACGCCCAGCCGGGAAAGGGAGCCCAGGAGCCAGGAAGGCCCCTTCCCAGGTGCCTTAAATCCCACCATACCCCCAGCTGCCCTACTCCATCTCCCATATCCCTCACCCTTGGCCTGGGACTCCGCTTCCTGACATCCTCTGCCCCACCTGTCCAAGAGCCTGCTCATGCTTCTGGCTCCACAATTCTGGGTTGAACTACTGCATGGGTGGGCTCCCTGGTCTCCAGCTTCCCTCATGTCCCACCTGTTGGCAGCTTGGTGATGACTAGCAAGGCTTTGCTGGCCACAGTGTGGGAACAGACCAAGAGTGCAAACAGCTGGAAGCCCCTGGCCCCACTGGCCTCCCTGCCTCACCCTGCATCTGCGCTTCTAGCTCTAGCCCCTCAAAATGCTGCCTCCACCTCAGGGCTCCTAGATCTGCACAGACAAGTCCTAGTCATCCTCTGAGGCTCACTCCAGGAGTCACTTCCTCCAGGAAGCCACCCTGCCTCACCCTCCTACCTTCTGCATACACCTACCTGGCTCATCTATCCAGTCCTATAATAGCTGATGCTTATTTCTACATGGAGCTTACTTAACTAGACTGGAATGACCTCAGTGTGAGTCTTTCTGCCATAGGAGACTACAGGTTCCTTAAAGTCAGAGATCTTTCCCTACTCATTAAGCATAACATTGTTGAGGGCCTGTGTCTCAGACACAGGAAGTGATGAACAAGACAAAAACAGCAATCACTATTCTCCCAGGGTAGACGATCAGTGGCTGCCTGACCACACAAACTGCTAGGCAGCTGCAGCAAGTGTGCCTGGACGCTGCTGATACGTGCTGCGGAGCAGAGGACGTAGGCTGTGGGAGCTGGGATTGGATGCACATCCCCGCCACCCCTGGCTAGCTGGATAATTTGGGGTCACTTAAAATGTTCCGTGTTTATCTGAGTTACACACTTGACAAAACTCAAAGTATCCACTTAAGGTCTGTGCATTACACTGCATATAATTATGCCTCAGTATGGAATAAAATAACATAGTTATTCAGTGAATTAATTTAGCCTCACTGAGCCAAAGTTTCTTTATTTAAAAAAATGGGGACAGTTTAGAAACTTTATAGGTGTTATAAAAATCAAATCTTATATTTTTAGTGTCCAGCTCAAAGTAGGTATACATATAATTAGTATTAATATAATGAACAAGTGTTAGTCTACAATTATACAAATATGCAATTATAATAACACTATTTGCTACTATTTGTTAAGTACTTATTATGCATAATAAGCATTTCCAAATGTTTTACTCAGACTATATCTCTTTATCCTGCTAATAATAAATTTACCTTTACCACATTACACAGACAAGGAGACTACAGCTCCAAGGCTGAGCCCTTTCTGAGATCACCCATGGGGACCCATTCTCACCACCCACTCAGCGCCTGCCTTCCCCTTGGCCAGTCTCTCAAAAGTCACCGCCAATGCAGGATGAGGTCTGACCTCTGTTTATTTGTTCACCCAGAACAAGTCCAGATATGGCCAAAGTCACCTTTCTGGGAGGCCCTCTATTCCTAAGAGTGGAGCTCCTGCCTTCCACATTCCTCCACTTCAGTACCAGGGACAGGCTCCTGGCCGGCTAAGCTGGAATGCCCTCTTTGTGGAAATTGCTCCCACGCGATGACCGAGACTCCCAGGCACCAAGCACTCATTGCACAGGCTGCAGGTGAACCAGAAGAACAGAAATGCCTGTGGCCAAGTCCATCTACAGTCAGAGGGCTGACTTGGCACCGAAGCTATGGGACAGGAGGTGGGACAGGCAGGGGCTGGGCATCTGAGGGATCAGATGGCACAGGGCTCTGTGGGATTCCCAGGGCAGGGCGCCAGGCAGCTGTGTCTGTGTGTGCACCTGGACCTGGGCTCCCATTCCACCTCTCCCCCTAGACTGCATGGGTGTGGATGCAGGGGCCATCTCTTCTCTCTCATTTTCAGAATAGCTAATGTTCTTCATGGGCTTCCTATGTGCCTGACACTGTTCTGACACTTCATGAGGATAATTCCGATGATCTTCACAACCTCCTTATCTGGTACTGCTGCCAGGGAGACAGTGAGCATCTTAACAACCAGGAAGCACCATGGGCTTGGCCAATCAGAAGGAGCCTCCTGTGTCTGGCCTTAACCCTTCATTTGCTGGGGAATGGGTAGTCTGGGTCACCCCAGAAAAGGAACCAGGGCTGCTGAGATGCAGATGGGGTACTGGGAACTCATGGAAGCTGTGATTTACCAACTAGCATGGAATTATTTCTGTATTTTAGCAACAAACATGATACTCATGTGCACAAACTGCAATTCAGTCCTGGGTATAAAAGAACAACAGCATCAACTACAAAACCCAAGGATTTGAGATGCTGAGTAAAATTTCCAAGGACACACAGGGATAGAACAAGGATTTGAATCCAGACAGGCTAGTTCCATGGCCCACCTTCTTAATCACTGTGTTTTCTTGCCTTTAACACAGCTGAGAACTCGCCACATGCCAGGCACTGCTGGGTGCTATGTACATATATTAGTTAACACACTCCAGCACTAACAGGTGTTAGAGGCTCAGAGAAATGTGACCACTGGCCCAGGTGTTGTAGTTTAGGACACCCAGACACATTTATTTAAGAGAAAGTAGGATATTTATTTTATTTGAGAAGCACTGGTACCCAGAGTTGGGAAGGGAGTCAGGGAAAGGAAGCTGGCCACCAAAGGGTTACTATCAATGCTGTTACCACTGTGGGCATCTGCAGTTTACACCTGCTGGGAAAGTCTGGAGCCAGCAGAGAAAATGGGAGTCAGGATGCCAGAGCTGTGGGAGCTGGGGTATTGACACTCCCAGTCCTGGGCCAGGGCTGTCCTGGGGCCTTGATACCTGCTTGCTATTGGTGGCACTGTCTCTGGCAGCCAGAGAGAGTCCTCAGGCTGAGATGCAGGTGCAGGCAGTCGGCAGCCCAGCTGGCCTGTCCTGCAATGGTGAGGCCCAAGAGGGGGATGAACATGAGGCGCTGCCATGTCTCAGGTCTGATTGCCAGTCCCCTGCTTAGGGATCAACTGTATAACAGAGACAGGCGCCTTAGAAGGTGTGGAATCTAATCCTTTTCCTTTTTCCAAAACCTCCCAATGCCACCATGACCGTGTGATGAAAATGGTGGTGGTGTGTGTTCATGATCTTAATGATGGCTAGCATTTCCTAAAAACTCATGGTATTCTTGGAAGTTCTCTATGATATGGCATTTAACATCATAACAACCCTGTGTAGTAAGCACTAATTTTTCCCACTTGCCAGCTGAGGGCCAAAGAGGCAAGAGTGGAGCTTGGACTCCAAAACAATTTTGTTTAACTCAGAGTCTGGGACATGCATCTTCAGGGATGCAGGGCTACTTGCTAAAGTTGACTCTTGTTTCCTGAAGACTTTTAACTCAAACATAGTCTCCTAGAACATTGAACAGAAATATAACAGAAATATCATTGTTGGATGTTCTGGAACAGGAGTTAGAGGAATCTAATCCTGCTTTATATCTTTGGATATGTATGTTATTCTCTCTGAGCCCTGGTATCCTTGTCTGCAAAGTAAATGTCAGTCTGGATGGGTTGCTCTCTGGTTTCCTCACAGCTCAGCGGGTATCGGTTTCAGGGACTGTCATTCAGGGGCTGACAGCAGAGCCCATGGAGCCCCCTGGCTGCATCCCAGCCTGGCTGCCCAGCATGGGGAGAATTTAAGCCAGGCACTTAATGTTTCTGAGTCAGAATCTCCCACCTTTAAAATGGCAGTAACACCCACTGAACTGGCTGTATTTCGGATTAAGAGAGGTATGTCTGAGACCCTGGCACACACCTGAAGAGATAATAATGTCTATCATGAATATTCCATAGCTCCATCTTCTCCAGCACCCGTGGGCATTCCCTTAGCCAAGGGGTGGTTTGCACATGGGCCTTGGAGACAGGCTGTAAGAGTGGCCACCATAACCACCGTTGGCCACCTTGTGATTCTAGAGGCTTCTTTCACTTTTCTAGGAGCATCCCTCTCTCCATCTGTGAAATGAGCGTGTTCATTGTGTCTACTTTCTAAGGATGTGGAGGAGATTTGATCAGAACGAGGGTAAAGGAGCACTTTGGTGCAATGCCTGGCACAGAATCTGTGCCAAATTAGCTAGAATTAGCTGGAATTAGGCAGACCGAATAATGATTTTTATAGCTTTACTTTGATTTTTACTATTTTTGTTTAATTTGGTTCTACATTTACTATCTTATTTTATCCCCTCAGCAAATGCACATAAAAACAAAACAAATGGTTCCCATTGCAGAGATTAAACAAACAAGCAGGCAAACAAAGCCTGAGAAACACGAGCAGAGTGTGACATCCACGGTGCCGCAGCAGCTGGCTGGAGCCTGAGTGTCACATCCTGTCCTGTCCCCACCCCACGCTCTTTCCCACCTACTGTCCCGCCCAGCTCACTCTGGGCTTGTGTTTTAAATCTGTACACACAGGGAATGTTTATGACTTATTATCTAGTTAACAGAGCAAGTTATAAAAAATTTTATAACCTTGTTTATGATGTTTTTGCTATAAAGCCAGTTCTTAAACCATTTTTTACTCAAACTTTATGTTTTGTTTATGGTTTATGTTCGACAGACCAGGAAACAATATTTGCAACATATATAACAAATAAGCAATCAGTATATGGAAAGATTATCTAGAAATCATTAAGAAAAGAAAAGCAGCATAGTAGTAAAATAGGCAAAGGATATGGCCCGGCATTCATCAGTGAACACATGGAAGCATTTCCAGCCTCAGTGGTAATCGGGTGAATGCAAATGAAAACTACAATACCCTTGTAAGCTCATCAGATTGGCAAAACAACAACAAAGCATTTATATGTATGACATATGCACACACACATATACACATATATACGGATTTAAGAACATAAGATATTCATGCATTGCTGGTAGGTATATAAACGTTGCTGTGTAGAGAAATTTGAAATTTGAAAATTGTATACCCTACAGCCCAATCATTTCAACCTGAAGATACATACCCCAAAAAAATGCTCTCAATTCATCTGCCGCTCAAACCTAAAGGGCAGGAGCTACTCACATTTCCTCATGAGGAAAGTGCATAGAGCTCTGCCTCCCTTTTCAAGCCCTGAGGCTTGCTCGTTATGACAATGATACACTGGAAACAATCTAAATATCACTTACAGGAGAATGAATAAACAAAATATAAAATAAAGTATTATGAATTAGATAAAAGAAGGAACAAAAGCATAGACACATAATTTTGAGTAAATAAAACAAAAAGCAAGATGTCGCTACACACACAGTACATTATTCACACAAACTGATCAACACTAAGGTGTGTACATGGTAGTAATGCTCACTGGGTGCCAGTCACGTGTCGGGGGGTAAACCCACAACTAATGGAAGCAGAGTGCACTGTATGGGGGACGGGCACGCTTGTAGCCCTGGCTTGGGTGCAAACACATTATATGTAACCAAAATGTTTGTACCCCCATAATATCCTGAATTAAAAAAAATTTAAAGAAAAGAAACAAAAAATCTGTTCTATACCTAATGACGCTGTATTTGATTATCGTTTTGCATATACAAATATAAGAAATGGTTTTGGAAAGAGCCATCCCAAGTCGTTTCCTGTTATCTCTCAGAAAGGGGGGATGCTCTTGGGCACGGTCACCAAGGTTGACTTCAGCTTGAAGACAGCAGGTATGGATGACGATGTACGTGTGTGTGTGTTATGTGCGTGCACACATACGGTGTATGTGTCTCTGTGGGAATAGATGTGGGTATGTATTTCGACAAGAAAGAAAAATTAAAGGAAAGGAAAAAAGAGAAAAGAAGTAAAGAGGGAAGCGAAAGCATAAAAGAAGGAAAGAACATCGACGGAATCACAGTGGAAGGAAAGATACTGATTATCACCAGCTGCTGTCCCCGGTTGGTGCAATGAGGATGACTGTCATTTATTTCCCATATGCTTTCCTATATTTTTCAAATTCTCTATCATCAGAAGAAAGAAAAAAAGTCTTTATTTAAATTTACATGAAACTTTATCCACCTACTTACATATGTATATATTCATATGCACACATACATAAATACATATGTGTATGTGTGTGACCTTTGCAGACCTGGGAGCTATCTGTCTCGAGCATTGTCTATGAAGCCAGAGCCACGTCACCAGTACCCTTGCTCTCCTCTGTGGGTACTGGTGTCTGACACAGAATCTGGCATATGGTAGGTGCTCCATACACATGTGATGAGTGACTGGTGGAATGGCTGGATGATCAAATGAGTGAAAAAAGGGGTGACAGTGAATTTGGGTTCCAGCACGGCAGTTTTCTGAGTCAGGGTCCTTCTATGGACAGTGATGCCTGATATATGGCGCACGCACATGTGGGGGACAGTGGGACACCTAGTCCCCAAGGCATCACCCTGGGGGCCCCAGAACCTTGGCTGCAGAAGGCCCTTGGGTACTCACGTCGATGGGCACGCTGTCGTAGAGGCGCTTGCCGATCACAGTCTTGCCCTGGATGTCGATGTTCTCCCGCTCCTCAATGGGCAGCGTCTGCACCAGTGCACAGTCGATGTACAGGGACACATTCTGGGCCTGGATGCTCAGGGCGATCTTGTGCCAGTCCCGGTCAAAGAGGCTGTCCACCTGGGGACCTCGGAAGACCACCCTAACAGCATCCTTCATGGCGCCCACAGAGTTGTACTCAACTGCCTTGTTCTCGCCGTCCAGACGGATGGAGACCTGTGGGGGAGAGGACCAGAGACTCTTGAGCAGCACAGGACCAAGGAGGGAGAGGAGGATGGCGACGGGCAGGAGTCTGAAGTCAAACCTGGAAAACCTAAGTCAGATCCTGGCTGTGACTCTTACCAGTCAGTCACCTGCTGTCTGACCTTGGGCCAATGACTTTACATCTCTGAGTCACAATGGTGTTAATAATGTCTACCTTGCAGGCTGTTCCAAACTCTGCATTAAATGGGATAATTGAATTTATACAGTAACCCAGGAGTCAAAACTCAACTGCCTGGAGGGGTATGTAGGTAAGAGAGCTTTGGTGGGAGTGCAAGGCAGCTGGCACAGAGGGGCTTGAGTTGTGAGACCAACCAGAAAGCCTAACTAGTTCCAGTGTCTTTTAAAACCCTACGCTAGCAACACCAGTCTGAGACCCCATCTGTTAAGCTACACCGTCTCCCATCTAGAATATGAAGTTGGAGCTCCAGGAGAAAAAGTTCCTTGACAGCAGTGGCCTTGTGTGTCTCAGTCAGTGGGGTACACCCAGCCCTTGCCAATTGCCTATGACACAGGGAAAATTCTGGGGAAAGTATTACTTCTGATTGCTTTTTTAAGAATAAATGAATGAATATGTCCTTATCCATGTACTCATTTCTTCATTCCCTCCACAATACTCGTGGACATCCTATGTGACAGGCAAACAGCATGCCAGGTGTCACGGATATAAGGGCAATGTGGATAATCTATTGGTGCCGAAAGGTAGGGGACATGATATAACATATAAAAAATTAGTATTTCCTGAATGAATGAATGAATGAATAAGGATATTCATGTTCCATCTCATTTACCCTAATATTCATGCTCCGCCCTTCCTTGTGGCTTACTGTGTCTGATTTTAAGGACTCTTCACCTTGGCTCCTGGGCCCTTGGCTTGTAGTTGAGTTCGGCCCCGGGAAGCCCATTGCAGTGGAGACCAGAAAGCAGGAAGAAATAGAGGTGGGGAATTTATTCCTCCCACCCCTACTGGCTTCCCTGTGGTTCCAGAGGGGCTTTTTCCCTCTGTGTGCCATGGCTCTGTGGGAGCTCTGCCTCCTCCATGATTCCAGAACTCACCATCTCCTGTAAACACCAACATTCTCCCTGACCCTCAGCCCACCCAGGCCCGTGGGAGGCTTCCTGCTGTTGCCTATCCTGGGATTCCTCTGCACTCCTCATTGGTTTCCTTAACCCTTACCCCTTAACTATGTCAGCTCCCTTAACCCTAGTCACATTATTAAATATTCTTCAAAATTTTGGGCCCAGTGGACTGGCTGTTTTCTGCCTACATCCAAACCAATGAATCACTTTTGAGCTGTATAACCTGGGGCAAGTTACTTAACCTCTCTGTACTGTTTCCTTATTTATAAAATGGGTCCAAAAATAGTGCCTATGTCATAGACTTCTTAGGAGGATTAAATGAATTTAATATACACATATAACACTGATATAGTACTTCTGATATGCCAGGCACTGTTCTAAATGTTAGGTATAGTAAATTAAGCAAGTAAGTTCGAAGACATCAAGGCAGTGAAGCCTTCTCTGATAAACACATAATAATTAGGTTCTAAGTAGGTAATTTGTTCTCACATCCCCAGGCATGGTGGTTCATGGACTTCTTCTCATAGTGCAGAATCAGTATATGAAATTGCTTTGGTCATTTCTTTTGCTCACCTGTTTCGTCTGCCCCGCCCCATTCTTTTAAATGGCACTTTTTCTCTCTTGTTCATCTCTGTAACCCCAGTGGCTAGAGCAACACATGGAACACAGTGGCACTCAATAAACAGGTAATGAATGAATGCATGAACAAATGAATGAGAGTCCCTGAGGCTAAAAAACGGTGCCCATGCAGTGCAGGGAATTAGCCACGTGATTTATAACACAATCCCAGTCTTCTGGTTTCTCTTTTCCACATGGCTTCAGTACAACCAAGAGGGATCTAGGATTTATTTTTAATTGCATCGCCTGCTTTTATGCTATGGGTAGGGTAAAAAAAAAGAAAAAATAGAAAACTATGAACCTCTATCTAATAACCTAATATTTCTAAAACACATAATCTAATACTTTGAAGATTAAATATGGTCTTCTATTTCTTTTTTTTCTTTTTTTTTTTTAATTCCAAAATATTAAGGGGTTACAAATGTTTTAGGTCACATGGATTGCTTTTGTAATGCTTGAGTCCCAGCTATAGGTGTGCCCATCACCCAAATAGTGTTCGTGGTACCCATTAGGTAGGTTTTTGCCCCCTCCCTCCTCCTCTCCCCTGGTTGATTTCCACTATGGTTTACTTCCTTCAGTGCACATGTGTGCTCACTGGTTTCAATTTAACAGTGAGTACATGTGGTGTTTGTTTTTCCATTCTTGAGATACCTCACTTAGGAGAATGGTCCTCAGTTCCATCCAGATTGTTGCAATAGGTATAATTCATCTTTTTTATGGCCTAATAGTACTCCATATATATATATATATATATATATATCACATTTTATTAATCCACTCATACATTGAAGGGCACTAGGGTTGGCTTTTTTTATTAAAAAGTCCAAAAACAATAGATGCTGGTGTGAATGCAGAGAGAAAGAAATGCTTATACACTGTTGGTGGGACTGCAAATTAGTATAACCTCTGTGGAAAACAGTATAAAGATTCCTTAGAGAATCTAGGAATCTAAAACTAGACAATCCAGCAATCCCACTACTGGGTATTTACCTAAAGGAAAACAAGACTTTCATCAAAAAGACACCTGCACTAGAATGTTTATTTCAGCACAATTCACAATTGCAAAGATGTGGTCTTCTATTTCTTGAGAATAGTTTCCTATGTTTGAGCCATGTGTCCCTGAACCATCTTTGGAGCTTCCTAGGGACAAGGCTTTCCCTTCAATGTTTCTATCTCTGGCATGACATAGAGCAAGGGGTGACACTCTTGTGAAGTCTGTGTCTGCCAATACCAGCTGGGTGGCCCCAGGGAAGGCATTTCATATCTCAGATCCATCATCAAGTCCTGCTGGTTCTACTTTCAAAATACTTCAAGAATCTGATGGTTTCTCCCAATGTCACTATTCCTGCCCGGTCTGAGAGAGCATCATCTCTTGCCTGGGCTAGTACCATGTTCTCCTAATTAGCTCCCCTGTTTCTAGGGCTGTGTATATCCCCATATGCTGTTCTCAAACACAAAGTCCCTACACTGGCTTGAAGAGGCTTAGTGAGATCTGGCCTTATTCCACCTCTGGAACCTCATTACTAACTACCCCTACACACACACACACACACACACACACACACCACCACCACCACCACCACCACCACCACCACCACCACCACCACCACCCTCTGCTTCAGCCACACCAGCCTCCTTCCTATCTCTTTGTCATATCTGGAATGAGTGAATGCCCCTCAGTTTCCCCAGATGGCAAATGGGTGGTGGCACATAGCAAATGAAACCAGGATCACCTCTACCTGTATATTAACGTCTCTATCTGCAGAGCCATGGTGACTGGCATAGCGTGTGGCTATGTCACCAACACCACTCTGTGCTCAGATCACCTTCTTGCAGGCCTTTATCCATTTTTTTCCTGCATAGAAATGCTAGCTAGCATTTCCCCATGGTGTGGAGGTGACCATCATGGGCACTTCCAGTGAAGGGCCGTCAACCACGCCTGGTTTGACGAAAGCGAATGGTTGGGGGCCTCTTTGGATATGTGCCTCGTCATCTTTCAGGGCAGACTCAGTCTCTGCCTGGCTCTGTGGTATTTCAACCCACGTCTCCTTCTGCTAGAAATAGGGAGGATGCAGACACAGCAGCAGCAAGCACACACAGCCCTGCAAATGCCATGAAGGAAGAGAACCCAGACTGAGGGGGTGGTGCAGGCTCACCCCACAGGAATGTCATGGCAGGTGCCCAGCCCTGCTGCACCAGACCCCGAGAAACTGGAGAAGGAAGCCCTATGCAAATTGAGAGGGAGTTGGACAGGAACACAAGGAGCTGCCCACTCTCCAGTAGCAGCCTCTGGAGAAGAACCCCTCCTCCTTGGTTCAGCCTCCCACACTTAGGAAATCAGGCCTCTCAGCAGTCAGGGCTGAAAAGGTCTCTGCATCTCCGTATGACCAGGGATGCTACAGAAAACTATTCCAACAGGGCAACTGACCCCACAGGCTTAGAACAGGAGCCAGCTGAGCCTGTGGTTAAAAGCACAGACATGGGAGCCCGACTGCCTGGGTTCAAATCTCAACTCCTTCTCTTATTACCTGCGAAAATGGGCAAATTTCTTAGCCTCTCTGTGGCAGTTTCTTCCTTTAGGAGATGCTAACAGTAGAACCTGCTCATAGGGTTTTTATTAAGACTGAAGGAGTTAAAATGTGTAAAGCACTCAGGAAAACCCTTAGCTCATGCTATGAGCATGTATGTTGACAAGTGCATGTCACATGAGGGTCTGGCTTGCACCCGGGACAGTGAGATCATTGTCTTGGAGGAGCTTCTCTCTCAGAGGGTAGCCCATGAATGTGGTTGCCGGAGTCCAACAGTTTAAGCATGTTTTTATTTTATTTCAAGTCCAAGTGAAAATCTAGACAGTGTCTTTACGTGGAAGGTGAGCAATGTTCTTTTTCCAGGAGATGACAACCATATGGTTGGTCCATGAACTCTGAGAACAAGGGGATTTGGATCTGGCACAGAAAAAAGTAGTGTTGCTTTCCTATGAAAGGGACAGACTGTAATGATGGCTTTAATTTGAAGATTTGTCTTTCCTCACTGGACTATGTGCTGTTGGAGTGTTGCTTTATCTTCTTGGGTTGCAAAAGGTGAAACACACCAGAGGTGGGAGAAGGCAGGACCCAGAGCTTCATTCATAAGAAAACTGCAGGGTCTCTGGGCACCCCCACACCAGACTCTCTATCTCTCTATGCTCAGGACCAAGAGACCTGGAGAAAACATGGGGGTGGTGCCATTTCCTGCGAGAGGGAAACAATGCCGGGGACCATCGAGAGAAGGCAGAGCCGCCCATACCTGTGGGATGCCGTACTGGTCGATGACCTGCCAGATATACCAGTCCTCCTTCCGAGACGCTTTCCTGAACCGGAAGGTTGTGACAAAGGCATACTCATCAGGCAAACCTTGGGGAAACACGTCCCTGGAGAAAAATGGAGACAGATACACCAGGCTTAGTGGCAAGAGCAGGGAGCTGACAAAGGAAGCCCACACATCCTAAGTCACTATGTCCTGCCAGTGTGACCTCCTGAACACATCTACAACCCACCTTCTAGGCCCCCCTTTCTTGCCTTCTCCTGAGGGCAGGGCCACAAAGTGACCCTCTGTAGAACATCGTCCATGGTCCCTTCATTGTTTTCCTGCAGCCACCCTCAGCACCTCTAAACCATCCCTCTCACCAGGTGTGCATCAGCTTCCATCTCTCCACCACCACTGAGACCAAAAAACTCAAAAAGAAATGCCACATGCCCACTCCACGGATAGAATGCAGCAGGGCCTCCCCAGCCTCACCTCCCCCTGCCCAATTTCTTCTCATCAAGGCCAAACTGCTATGCCTTCATCCCACTTAGAACCCTGCCCCATGCGCCAGGATGCTATGGTCTGAATGTCTGTGTGCCCCAGAATCTGTATGTTGAAATCCTAACCCCCAAGGTAACAGTATTGGAAGGTGATGATACCATGAGGGCAGAGCGCTAATGACTGGGATTAGTGTCCTTATAAAAGAGATCCCAGAGAGCTTGTTCATCCCTTCCACCATGTAAGGTGACAGCGAAAAGATGGCGTCTATGAGGATCTTGATCTTGGACTTCCAGCCTCCAGAACTGTGAGAAATTTCTGCTGTTTATAAGCCACCCAGTTTTCAGGACTATTATAGCAGCTGGAATGGATGAAGACACAGAACACCTCTTGTCTCCACCAAGCCCTGCATTCCCACCACACCTGTGGAGCCAGCCCCTCACCTGTGCAGTCCTCAGCCCCCTGCTGTGTCACCCCAGCCAGCCCTGGAACTGCCCTTTCTCTTCCAAATTCAGTAATGAAAATTGCTAATTCTCTCCTGTGCAGAACTGATTCCCCTACAGATACTAAAATCCCATTCCTGTCCTCAGAGCATTCTCAGACCAGCTGCTCATCTTCCTCTGCACCACGAACAGTGGCACCTGCGCTCCCTCCTGCCTCTCTCGAGTCAGCACATAACCCCCTACCCATGGCCAAATCCAAGCCTCCCCTGATGCACGTCCCCAGCCAGCACCTGCACAATCTCCCTCTTTCTCCCTTTTGTTGTCTCTTCCCCAACAGTGTGCTAAAAAAGTTATCTCCATCACTCTCTCATTTCTCCATCTTTCCCCATTTCAACTCATGGCCACCTGTCCTCTGTCCCTCTGTGCTCCCCACATTATCCTGGTGAAGTCCACAGTGAGGAAACTCTGACAAATCCTATCCCAAAACACCCACCAGGATGCCAGCAGCATGGCAGGCACAGCACAAACATTAAAGGAATGAAGAACTCTGAAAACTGTCCACATGCAGTTTCCATGGAGAAACCTTTCTTTCCCCAGTGCTAGTGCAGGGCCTGCTACTTTTCCTGGAGGAAGCTTCCCAGTTAATACGGGCACGGGGGCTGTCCTGTGCACTGTAGGATGCTTAGCAGCACCCTGGGCCCCCACCCCCAGCTGTGACAACAAAAATGCTTCTAGATACTGCCAACTGTCCCCTGGGGGTGAGGGCAAAATCTCCCCTGGTTGAGAACCACTGATCTGTCCTAGACATATATCCTATGAGAATGAAGTTTAGCTTGCTTTTCCATAGTGTGTCTCAGATCCAGTAAAGTACTCACACATAGGATCTCATGTGATATAAGAGTCTAAGATATAAAAAGTAAGTATTTTTTGAGGGCTTAATAAAGTTTGACACTAACCTTTCACATATTATCTCGTTTCTTTCTTGCAAGAACTTAGGAAGATCCTCATGCTATAGCTGAGGGTACCTGGGATCTGAGGGGTTAACTCAATGCGCTATGGCTGGTGACCTAGGGGCTGACCTCTGATGTCTTCTCCCAACCCTCAGCTGACTGCACCTTGACGCTGCAGAGCCTGGCCATGGTGGAGCCACATCCTGCCCTAGGGCGGGGGGCTGCCTCAGGAATGTTCATGGCATTGTCTTCTCTGTCGGAGGAGGTGGAATCTGTCTGGCCAGACAGCCAGGAAGGGAAGTGGGGAGGCGTCTGAGTTCCTGGTTCTCAGACTCACAGATCTTTAGGGACTTCGTCTGGCTAAAGAACCTGTGAGCAAAGATTGGTCTTCTCAGATTCTCACTTCACAGACACAAGCTGGCAGATGAAGGCCCAGTTGTTTAAAGTCACTCTCTGAGCTGGGATTTCACCCAGGGTCACAAACGGGCAGCAGGAGCAGAGCTCATACCCCAAAGCAGTCGGGCCTCCCTTGGGATTCAGGTACACGCTGGTCACGGACCATGGGGGAGGAAGATGGGACCTTCCCTCCTAGGTCTACAGACACAGGCTTTTAGCCACAGATTGATATTTCATTTCATTGTTTCTCTCTTTATTTCCTTAATGAGTCCAGCTATGCTACTGTTTTTTTTTTCTGAACACATATTCTATTTATAACTTGGAAATACATATACACGTTGTATGTGTGTGTGTATATGTGTGTATCCTAAGAAATGACAGATATTTTCTCTGTTAATGATCTTTTGTTCCCCTAAAGACGTTTCTCTTAGGAGACCTATCTATATACACATATATGTGTATACATATATGTGTATATATGTGTCCTACATGTTTATATATATACACACACATATACATATATGTGTGTGTGTGTGTATATATATATATGTATCAGTCATTATAATCGGGAGGGAAAAGGTCATTAACAGAGAACATCCAAAGAAAGAAAATGGCTCAATTCAACTCTTTCCACAAATAATGCAGCACATTATGAGATTACAGTGAAAAAGGCAAAGTGTTTCAGGTCAGAGGACCTGAGTTTGAGGCCGACCTCTGCTTCCTCTGAACTCTGAGATGTTGAACAAGTGACTGTCCCACGTTGAATTTCAAATATTGTGCCAGATAAATGAGAACAGTACATTTCACCTCATTTTATTGTAGTGAGAGATAAAGGATGTAAAATGCCCTTTAAATGTTAAACAAGTGAGAAACAATGTAAATATTGAAAGTGACAATCCTTTGCATTATGAACAAAATTAATCTGCAAATTAAAAATTGTACATGCGTGTATATAAATTTCAAAGCATTTGAAATAAAAGGATGATAATCTTTCTTGAAATGTCAGAGCTCTGTTGGTTTGAATTGTCTCAGGTGTTTTGTCATTAAAACAAATGTGAAACCAGAAAGAAATTCCTCCTCAGAGCAACTCCCAGCATGACATGAGTGCACATCCCTTACCCAGAAACAGCCTCCAGTCCCGTGATACACAAGGCATTGCCCGAACCAACTCCACTGTTTGACCCATGTGTCTAACCAGAAGGACACACCATTAGCAGGTGGGAGGGTCCTCTGGTAAGCCCCTCCCCTGGATTTGTGTCACTTTTGCTTTCCTTGCTGCCTTCTGCTCTTTCTCTTTTGCATTTTTTCTTCAAAGTGGAGTTGCATAGTGATTTTTTTCTGCTTGTAAGTGGTATGGATGGGGAATTGGGCACTTTAGGCCAAGGGAGTAAGAAGGAGTGAAGCCCAGACTCTGTTCGTCCTTGCGTGCCCCCAAGTGATGGCCATGGCACTGACTTCTTTGTTGAAGGTGGTGAAATCTGTCTGACCAGACAGCCAGGGGATTAATAACAACATCATACAGCATCTTCACGTCTTTGTGGAGAGAGCAACCCTCACTGTCCGGGGAGATGTGACTCTTTTGAGAGTTGGCTGTCAGCGACTACTGTCTCCATGCCATGGAAATGAGGCTCAGAAAGAGAAAGCAACTTGTCTCATTCCTTCCGTAAAATCTCATCAAACCTAGGCACTGGGAACCACGGATGAAATGATGTTGGAGTCTGACACAATGCCTGCTGCATGGCTGGCACTCAGAGAATGATTATTGAATTTAAAAAAAAAAAAAGATTGCACACGTGCAAAATTCTAAGCTCTGAGACCTAACATTCAAAGCCCATCTTTGCCAGGCTAGTATCCCACAGAACCTTTTCCCTCATTATGAGTTGATTGATTCATTTATTCAGTAAATATTTAATAAACCCCTACTCTGAGTGGGGCTTAGCCCAGTGCTGAGACTGCAGCAAAACCAAGGCTCGGCTCCTTCCTGGAGCTCCTCACTGAGCAGGGGAGAGAAAAGTAAATTGCACAATTGATTCGGCAGCTTCAACTTTGCCACGTTTTGTGCAGAAATACAGGTTGTGAGGAGAGCAGGCAAGGGGAAGGCCTGGTGTGGTCCAAGAATTCGGGGAAGGCACCCTTGAGAGAAGAATGTTACAGCTGAGCATACTTTGGAGGATGAGCAGGTGTCCCAGGTAGAGGGAAGAACATAAACAAAGGGTCTCAGGGGAGGTGGGTGCCTGGCAGGTCCCCCAGAGACAGAGAAGGTAGATGCGGAGGCCTGGGGAGGAGCTGCAAGGTCACATGGGGGCCTTTCTCTTCCGGCTCTTTAATTTAAGAATACTTGAAAGCAATTAAAGAGTTTGAAGAGGGGTAGAAGCGGCATGATGCAGTATCATTTTTGGTTTCAAAAGATCTGTCCACCTATGGTGAAAAGCATGGATAATGTACCTTGCTATCAGCTTTAGTCCATGACTAGAGACACAATAGGTGCCAGACACTGGACAAATCTTTACATCATTTCCTCTCAACAATGTTGCAAGGGAGGGACATTCATTCTGGGTTGAAAACATGAGAAAATTGAGGCACCAGGACATGCGATAACTTGTGTTGGGCCAGACACCCTGTCAACACTGAAACTGGGTCTCCAAGGGCCAAAACCCCCATGCAATTCTGGAGGTGCTATGCCGGCCATGCAATGCAAGGCTGGGCCACAGTGGGTGCTGTGTGCTGATACCCATCAAGGTTTGCTATTTAACAGATTAACAGAAAAATGCACATACAAACGAATGATGAATGCCAAATCTGGATGGAGTGATGAGTGTAGAAGGACCAGAGAACCAACAAAGTCAATGATAATAGATTGGCTACAAAGCAGGTTGAATTCCCAGGTCAGTGGTGTAGTTGCTTCACGTTAGGGTGACCTTGCCAGGCCCTGAGTAGGTCAAAGCCCGGCTCGGTGCCGAGGGTGCAACTGCGGTTGACGGGACCCTCCCCTGCCTTTTCCCAAGGCATCCAGGGCAGGTCTGGAAGGAGAAGACCACTCACTCGGTCCTTTGCACCACAGGGAAGGATCCCATCCGTACATAGGAACTCTGCGCTCCGTTCTCTCTCTTCCCCAAGATTTCCTTCACACTGAACAAATCCATCAGGTCAAAACCTGTCCAAAGAGAAGAGCTGGGGTGAGTTTTCTGGAGAAAGAGCCTGAGAGATGAAGAAAAAACACATCCACTCCCTGCAAAGGCAGCCTGCCCACCCTGCCCCGGGTACCGGGTGTGGAGGGAGCTTTTCAGATACATGTTCAGGGGGAAACACAAACAACAGAGTGATGGGATGTACAGCTTCGACTTAGCTCCAGGACAGAGGGGCAGCAGAACAGAGACACTGGGTTCACTGAGTTCTCAGACATGTGCTGAGAAAGTCCTAGATCTTGGTCAAGCGTAAGATAAACAGGAGTCCTGGATGTGATTGCTGCAGGTCCTCAGTGTTCTGGAGGATGACAGTGTGATACCTTGCTCATTTGAAACTGTGTCCCTAAGGACTGGGAGAAGCTCTCGGCAGGTTAGAAGGAAGCCAGTCGAGGGCAGGTACCGGCTCAAACTCGTTTCTGCATCTATGGGCTACCACAGCTCTTGATATTGGTGGCACCTAAGCCGTGAGACTTTAGGAAGAGTCCTTCACTGTTTCCAGCATCGCATGGCACTGCTGCCAAAACCAGGGAATGAACTTGTAGGACTCACATTATAATGATTAATGCCTCTTCTACCACTCAATTTTGTGCAAAGAGATAATGTATTCATTTAACGCATATTTTTGAGAGCCGATTCTTTGCCAAGTCCTGTGTAAAAAAATGTCAGGGAGGGAAAATGTTTAGCACTGATGGAGAGTTTGAATATTAGAATTAGACAGGCCTGGGTTGTGTTCCTAGCCCCCATGTTTTTGCTGTGTGACCTTAGGCAGGTTGCCTGACATCTCTAAACACTGATTTCTTCATCTATAAAAAGGGGATTTTTTTTTTTAGCATAGATATCATTGCTGTGAAACTTAAATGATATGGTACAAAGCTCTCCTTATAGCATCTGACATGCAGTGAATAGCCAACAAAATACTTTTTATATTGTTTATTTTCTCATTATAATGATCACAGTATCCTCTACCAATAAACATTGTCCCAAAATGTCCTGTATGCATTCAAAATATATTTTTGGGACCCTGCTATATGCTAAGCACTGTGAGCTGTGAGCTGAAGCAAGGAGAACAAAATCATGGCTCTAGGAGAGCTGGAACTCCAGTGAGGAGACCAAAATATAAACAAATGCACAGTGCAAGTGCACGGTGCAATTCCAGACAGGAAAGAATAAGTAAACAGGGCCAGAATTTGAGAGGAACTGGCTGGGGTGACAGGGAAGGCTCTCTGCTGCGGTCTGGAGCAGGCCTGCAGTGATCTGGGAAGGGTTCCGAGCAGGGCAAAGCTGTGCTGGGATTGAAGCCCTGGGTGACTTTTGTATCAGATTCTTCCCCGCCCCCGGCCATCCTGAGGTTGTTGAGTTTTCCAAAAATGACTACGAGTTGCCATTGTCATTTCTAAGTAGCACTTCACATGTCAACTATGTAATGGAATTCATGACATAATGTCAAATGATGTTTGGCCCTGAAGATAGAAAACATGCATCCAGAAGTTCCAGCGTGGATGGAAAAAGCACCTCTTCAAGCCGTGCTGTTTCTGCATGCTGGCGTGAACGATTCTGCCTCTGGAGGTGGTGGGTTTGTGGGAGCAGACACTGGCGCTCCCCCAACGGATGTCCACCAAGGTGTGTGGGCTGAGCCAGCTGAGAGGGGCTGCCCCTGGGCCCAGGCTGAGCCCACCAGCTTCCTGTCTCTGAGTTTCTGGAGGAGGGGGCCCAGGCCACCCACCCTCAGGACCAGCAGGTTCTGGTCTGCGGCACAAACTGAATGTGTGGCCTCCACTCTCAGATGTGACATGCCCTTGATCCCTGGGAGAGACTGTGCAGAGGGGAAGGCACCAGCACATGGGCCAGACACTCACGGGTGGAGTCCTCAGGAGCTGTGTGACCCTGAGCATGAGCTTTAACCTCTCTGAATTTGCTTCCTCTGCACTTCTATGAAATTGGAGTACAGATAGCACAGGGTAATGGGAGAGTAAGTGTTCTGGAATGAGAGATATTCAGGTCCAAACCCGTGCTCCCATCCTTCCCTATCTGCCTTCTCTCAGGTAGGGTCTCATCTGTCCATGGGACACCAGGCAACACCAGCTCATCAGGCCTGACTGGGAGCAACAGCCCACAGTATCCCTGTCTGCCACTGGCAACGCATTCAGGCTCTGCTGATAAGCACTGACATCTCAGAAGATCTCTTTGAGTTTTAAATGAGAAAATATGTAAGAAGATGTCTGGAACACAGCAGGTGCTCACTCAACGCCGGATGCTCTAATCATGCAGTGGTCCCCAACCTTTTTGGTACCAGGGACCGTTTTCATGGAAGACAATTTTTCCATGGACTAGGAAATAGGGGTAGGGGAATGGTTTGGGGATAATTCAAGTGCATTGCATTTATTGTGCACTTTATTTCTGATTACATTGTAATACATAAAGGAAATAATTGTGCAATTTATCATAGGTTGGGGGCCCCTATTCTAATGGATCCCTCACCCTGAATAAGAATGTGACTGTCCCTATCCCATCACAAGCTCTGGACAAGCATGGGGGGAAGGAGAGTCAACCTTCACTGAGTCTCCGTCTCCCTGGGCATCAGGTCCTTGTCTAGAAACTGGGAGAACAGGTACAGTTTGGTCATCTTTTGTGTTTTGAGCATCAATAACTATTTATCATATTTTCCCCATGGCTGGAAAAAATCTATCTTCCAATGAAACTTCATCTCTTGCATAACAGTGAGTGAGTTTGCAAGTCCAATGTTTATTCAGTGAAGAATCCTTCAACTCTGTGAGTGTGTGGGGGGAGGGGAGTTAACGGGGGTGCTGCTGGCCAGTGGAGTCCCCTGCAGAGCAAGGGAGTTGACCCTAGGTGAGTGTAGAGTGTGCATCAGGCATTTGCTGTGTTTAATGCAGCCCAAGGCACACTCTGCCTTTATCTGATATTGTTGAGCCTATTTCCATAATTGGAAAAATGGAGAGAATAATTTCTTGCAGGGCTGTCATGAGACTAAGTGTGATGACATGATGAAGTGCCTGCAGGAAAGCCAGCACCCAGCGATTAGTCCCACTGGCTCAGTTAGTGCCATTAGCCCTTCCTGGGGACCACAGTAGGGACCTGCTGTGAAAGCCGCTGGCACAAGGGGCCTCAGGCCCTGGCGACAGCTCTGCCATTCCCTCCCAGAGCCACACCACTGCCAGCCATGATCATAAAGAACCAGGCCAGAGTCCTGAGGAATCCTTGGGGATCCTCTAGTTGTGGGTGCCAGTGGCTCAGGTGTTGGGAAGTGCCTGCTGAATGAATGCAGAGAGCAGCCTCTCTCCTCAGCACCACTGCGAGCAGGGACTGGATGCCCCAGAAGCTGTGGTTTAGGCATCACTCAGTAGCAGAAGGTGTAAGGTGTCCCACAGCTCTGGGATCCCAAGCAAGAGCAGCTCTCAGAACTGACTGGGTCCCAGCGAATGAGGGACCTTCTGGCAACACACAGGGTCACCCGTGCGCAGGGGCCCCTGTGCCTGGAAGTGACCCAGTGGGGTTGGGGACCCCCAGCAGTGGGTGGGGCTTCTGCCTGCAGATGGGGGAGATTGACCAGGATGATCCTGGAGGGTCCCGCAATTCCATGATTCTGTGGAACTGATACAAAAAGGTAAAGGGCACAGAGCTGCTTAGGGTCGGATTTTGTTCCAGACAAAGGCAGGATCGGAGAGAGCAGGTTTTGGAGCCAGTGCTTCCTAGCATACAGCACTGGCCAGGGATGTGGCAGGTGTCCTGGTGGCTTCTTCCTTGGGGGTGTAGGAGGAAGGATGGCCTCCCAGGGTGGCTGTCCTGGGGAACCCCAAACAGCACCCAGGAGGTCTGGGGTGGGACCGTGGGGAGGGGTTGCCTCACCAGAAAGCCTGAAGTTAATTCAGGCATGGAGGGAAGGGGAGCAAGGCAGTCACACACCCCTGGGTTCCCAGCCCTGCTCTCAGACCCAGCATCTCCAAGACGTGGGTGCAATTTCTCAGCCCCTTATACCTCTGCCTCTCATCTGCACAAAGGGGATAGTGGCAGCCACTTCCCAGGGTGTCAGCACTGGAGGTGCACAGAACGTGGTGGCTTATTCAGAGAGGGCTCCCAGGTGACCTCACCAGGCACCTATGCTCTCCGTGAGAGCCGGAGAGCAAATCCAGAATTCGGGTGGACATGTGTCCAACACCCGCCCCATGTGAAGTCGGGGCCAGGGGCTGCCATGTGGGCCTAGTCCTATCCACAGCTCTGTCCACTGTCACTAGAAATTGCCACCTCATCTTGGGTTTCCCCTTAGTTTTCATATGTGGGAGAATTAGAAAAAAAATAAAACAGGTTTTCAAAAGCAAACATATGCTCTACTTTCTGGTTTCATTTTTATTTTGGTTTCAGTGAATAAAAACAAAGATTTGAACCCGACAAAACTTTGAAGAACAAGGAAATAACTAGGTGGCAGCAAAGGGCACTGAAAGAAAAGATGAATTGCCCAAAATAAATGAGGGCTGGGAGGGGAAATGAAGAATGTTCCCGAGGCAAATGGACTGTAACGCAAGGCGCCGTGAGATGAAGAAGCAGTTGTCACTGCAGAACTGAGACGGGCACCAAGGTATTAGATGCCTCGTGGCTGCTCAGGCCCCAACAAGGAACAGAATCAGGGCCTCATGGGGATGTCAGGACCCACGGCAAGGGTTACCCTGGGGTGGACAGGGCAGGGCAGGCCGGGCTCTGCTGGCCACGGGGGAGTTCGGGTTTCTTTCTTCAGGCAATGAGGTGCCAATGAGGGCTTCAAAGTGGGGCCAAAGCACCATCTGGTTTCTGTTTTCCAAGGTCATTCTGGCAGCGGGGGACAGAGGGGCAGGAGCCCAGTGGGGAGCAGGCTGCTGGGACGGGCAGGTGGGGAGGGAAGCCTGGGAGAACTTGAATGGGAGAGCTATTTGGGAGGTACCATGGGCATGACTTGGTCATTATCTGGATGTGGGGGTCCAGGTGAGAGGAGAGAGACATCCAGGATGTCTGTGGCCAAGCAAGAGACCTGTACCCTGCCTAATATCCTCTAAGCATTAACTAGCTAACCTCCCAGGAAAGTTGGATAACACAGTTAGTCACTAGAATTTACAGAACATTTGGTTATTAGAGCTGAAAGGGACTGTCAAGGACCTTCTATAAGATCCACTGTCACATAGTTGGGGAAACTGAGGCTCAGAGATGTTGGGAGATTGACCCACCAGGCTGTGGAGCCTCAGGGTCCTCTAAGACCCAGGCCTCCCATCCCCACCTCTCTTCTCGTCCCATCCTCCCCTTCACAGCCCAGATAAGGCCTAAAAATAGCCAGGGTCATTTAAGGAAAAACCTAGAGATGAGGCTTTGGGGAAGTGCATTTTTCTCCAGAATACAAAAGCTGCTCCGATTACCCAGTCGCATTTAAATCAGCAAGTCGGAGTCTCCATCTCTCCCTAACCCCCTCTCCAGCCTCAACGGGGCTGGGACATTTGTTCACGGCTGGTTATAATTAGAGCAGACTGTAGACAAAGCAGGTTCTCTGTGCGCTTAGAGCGGCACAAACAGGTATCTGCTCTGCACCTGCACACTTGTGGTGCCCACCTGGCATGGTGAGCTCATTTCCTGGGAGACCCCACAGGGGTGAGGGGAGGACTGGCTGAGGACTGATGCAGCAGGATTCAGGGTAGAGGGTTCCAATCACCAGACAGACTCCTCAGCAGGACCCTCTGCACATGCTGTGGGCTAAAACTGTGTGCAAAGTTCTGCATATACATGTGTGCATGCACACACACACGTGCACACACATGCACATACACACACACACATGCACACATACACCCTTTCTGAATCTTCCTAACCAGAATCAGTTACTCTTAAGTAGAAAAAAATACTGCTCTTTAGTGTATAGAATGACAGGACAGCTTTAGACTCATTCTAATTTCCAGATGACGCAAACAGTTTCATTTGTTCATTTGTCTGCCTGTCTTCCTTCCTCCCTCCCTTCCTCTTTACCTTTCTTTCTTCCTCCCATCCATCTTACCTGTCTGTTCATCCAACCCCCCAATCATTCATTTGTTCATGATTTGATTCATGTTTCTTACTTTCACTCATTTCATTCATATACCCACTCATTCATTCAACAAACATTTATTGAGCCAGGTACTGTCCTCCGCCCTTAGGACACACAGAAGAATGCCCAAGTATGGACAGGTCCTGCCCTCAAACAGCAGATAAGCTTGCTGGGGAGGTAGACAAGGAAACAAATAACTATGACACCTTCAGATTGGAGTTCTGAGGATAGAATCAAATGCTAAAACAGCAACTAATGGCCCTATGGGGTCTACAGTGATTTCTTGGAGGTGACTGTTGAGTTGGGCTTTGAAGGATGAGTTGGAGTTCACTATGGGAACAAGGTAAAGATGGCCACACTAACAAGAGGAAATGTCATCAGCCCAGGGAGCATTGCATTTTGCGGGGCTGGTGGGCATTCCAATAGGCCCATGAATAAGTTGGGTCAGAAGCAGCAGAACCAAGGAGCATGGACTGGATTCTAAGAGCCAAGCAATCTGGACTGTGGAAAGACAACTCTTGGTGAAGGGGAGGGAACAGGGCAGTGCTGGAGGTTGGCATTCTGGTTATAGGGATATGACAAAATTCCAGAGGACAGAAAATGGTGGGCAGGGTGGATTTGGTGGCAGCAAAGGGAGGGCAGCTTTTGTGAAATTAACTTTGCCATCCACCAGGTGGATGACACGTCAGCCAAAGCGCTGTGGCCCCTTTCTTTGGCTGCCTGTCTGGGGCGGCCAGTCTACCGGGAAGAGTTCTGAATCTCCATATTCTTGCCTTCCCGTGGCAGGAAAAGAGAGTAACTTTTCATGACCGGGATCAGTGTGCCCAATTCTTAGGACAAACATGACTTTCATTTCTTCACTCTGCTGAATCATTTACCTCGGAATAAATATCGCACAGCTGGAACGACAAGACTGGCCACTCCATGTGGCAAAACATTTATGAATGTGGGCTTTGCTGAATGACAGGCTGGATGGGAACATTGACTCTCCCACGGACTCAGGCAAGTGACCCAATCCCTCTGTGTCTGTTTTCGCAACTGTAAAATGTGCACTTCAGATTGGAGTTCTCAGGATAGAATAAAATGATCCCTTGGCATCCAGCAAGCATTCAGTAAGCATCCGATGTTACTATTATTATTGCTACGAATGGCGTCATTGTCACAATTATTCCCTTCTTTGGACACATGTTTTGAACAATGAATGACTGGGGGATGCCAGAATCGAGGACTCATGGCTCACACAGCCACCTGTAGATAATGCAGCAAGGTGAGAACTTACTTTGCAGAGGGACGTCAATGGGAGGTGTCAGGGGCAGAGCTGGGCAGGCATACCCGAGCTCCAGGAATGGCTAATAGATTACCCAGGAGCCAGAGCTTTGCTTGGGGTTGCTAAGGCAAAAAGCAGGAACATCTAAGTCAAACTGCCCAGCAGTTCTGCACCCTGGGCAAACTGCTCAGCTACACATAGACTTATCTCAAGGCAATTGAATTAACAAAGTGAAGAGGATGAAAGTCATCCTTATCTCATGCATTGGACAAAGAAACCCTAATAATGACAGCAACTCACTGAACACTGCCTACCCATCAGGTGCCCTACCTAGAGAAGAGAAGTCAACAGCACTGCCTTTCTCTGGGTTCCTCTGAAAGTGCTGGTAGTTTATTCTGGAGGTGCTCAGTAGGGAGGAGCAGGAAGAGGCAGGCAAAGAAAGTAGCTGATGAAGAGTATGGCGTGAAGCCAGTTACCCTGGTGGAAGACTGCTCCTGGGCTGTGCTGAGAAACTCGGGAAATGGAGCCATGCATAGACCTCGGAATACTCCGACCCAGGGAGCAGCAGAGCTGTGGTGTTTCTATACCAACAGTCACTGGATGAGGAGTGTGAAATCCCTGGCACATTTGCCTGCTGTGCACACAGGCAGAGCAGCCTTCCACCATTCTAGAACACTCCTTCAGGCACAAAGATGCAGATGCTGGCATCTTTTAAGTCAGCAGGGCACACCGATGTGGCAAGGTCCCTGGGAGGCAGGCAGAGCACCGGCAGTACCTGCCCAACACCTAGTCCTGACCTCCCCTGGCCCTGACCTCCACTGGCTCACTGCCATGTGGCTGGAAGGGGACCCAGGACAATGAGGGTGCCCAACCCCAGGAGCAGAGGAGCGGGGCTGGAGCAGCTGCCTCTCTGGATGTGGGAGGAGAGGAAAACTTCCCTGAAATCACACACTGAAAGTGCTTGGCAGCACGCCTGGCCACAGGCAGCACTAAATTGATGTTCAGGGTTATCAGCACTCGGGGCCACCCCCAGACACTGTCCCAGCACTTGTGTTCTGTCATAGCCAAGGCAGCCTTTGAAGAGACTCTGCAGTCTTTCTTTCTGCCGCTGGGTCTGCAGTCACGTGTCTCTTTGTTCTCTCACCGATTGATTCACAGCTATATTTATAACTCTGATTCACTCTCTCCTTTCCTCCAAAACACGTTTATTATTCACTCTTTTGCTCACTTTGCCAATCATTTGCTTCCTCATTCACCAGCTCCTTTGCAAACTCATTCATTGTAATGCAATGTGAGTGGCTCCTCTAGGACGTCCATAGTCTGCCAAACAGAACCAAGGGGAATGTTCCTTACTGTTGGGAGGGTCTTTGATGAGAGTGGCCACCTGTGCAGTTCAGGCATTCTGTCAGGACGTTGGTGAAAGGTGGGAATGAAACAGCGTCAGCGAAGCCACCCCAAATCTACTAGGGTCATGCTTAGGTCCAGAAAATAGTACACCAAAGCAAGCTTCTCTCTTACCTGTGATTTCCTTGGTTTTTCCGTTGGTGTGCCTAAAGCGATCTCCTTCCACACGGACGCTGGGGCACAGTACGTCTGAGAAAAGCAAGAGGAGATAGAGACTGATAAGAAAATGTGACCCACAGACACACTGTGACATATGACAGTAAACAGACCCTCCCCCCACAGCAGGTAAGGTGCCTTGAACAGACGCAGAAGCCACTGCAGCTCCACATTCACATGTTTGCGTTTTCTCATGGACTTTTAAGCATTGAATCTGCAAACACTGCGCTCTGCACTGGGGTGAAATATGAACACGGCTCTGTCCCTGTCTACAATGAACTCACAGCCTTGTCCATTAGAGGGAGCCAGACACAAAAATCAGTATTATCAATCCAGCATCATAAGAGATAGCAAGGTGTACGGGTTGCTGGGAGATTCAGGGCACCTAACCTGGCTAAGGAGGAGAAGGACGCTTTCCTGAAAAGTTTCTTCTTAAAGGACCTGTAGGATTTAACCAGACAGACAAAAGACCAAAAGGTGCCCCAGGCAGAGGAAGCCTCATGCGTGAAGGCGTGCATATGCATGTGAAAACTCCTCGTCAGCGGGGTGGCAATGGAATGGGAACTGTGTGCCGGGGACAGACCAGAAAGATGTCTCATATGTCACCTTCTGGAGCTTCAGGCACAATTCCAGAAGAATTCAAACCCCAGGGGAAGCAAAACTTCTCAGTTACACAGAAGCGTGATTACTTAAAGTCTTCAGGGATCCTTGCTTTTAAAAAGTCGGAGGGAAAATGAGCTCGTTCAGTCTCTCTGATGATCTCGGGGGGAGTACTAACTGAAGTATGATGAGCCGGGTTGCCTTAGCCCCACTACCGACGAGCTCAGTGGCTTGGAGAAGTCTCTCCACCCCTACGTCTCAGTGCAGACATCTGTGGCCCAGGAGACCTCAGCACACACATGTGTCACAGGGCTGCAGTGGGGCAGGGCAAGATGAAACCCACAGTAGCACCGGGGCTGGGGTAAGCAGGTACTGCTGTCTCTTAAACTTCACACCTGAGGAAGCTCACTTCCTCCCTGAGACCAAGCCCTGCCCACTAAGCACTTTGGTTATCACACATCATTATTATAATTGCACATATTTAGGCGGTCCCAGCACCCCATCAATTCCATGTGCATGTATGTTTCAGTGCAGGGCCGGTGTGAGCTCCCTTATCCATCAGCAGTGAGGGGAACACGTGAAATCTTTCCTGACTTGGGAGGAGGTATTTTTAATGTTTATCCTAAATGGCACCAGCAGGTCTGACAAGCCCCATGGAGGGGGTTATTTTGGAAACAGCACCAAGCCGTCTGTCTAGGACTACGCACAAGACAGGCTGCAGGCACCGCGCAATATTTAGACAGCTCCACCCAGGCCAGTGGCAGCTGTGGGGTGATGATCAATTGCTTTCACATTGGCAGCCCACCAGAAAGACAGGCTGGGGACTGTGTGTCATTTTAATGAGTTTAAAATTTAAAATGAGTTGACTCAGAAGGTTCTATCTATCCTCAATTATGAGTAAATCTCTGGAGGCTGATGGCTGGAGCTCAGAGGAGGCTGCTACATTGAGTCACATCACTGTAAATATCCCAAGGGGAGGACCACGAACACAGAAAAGGCGGAGATTCTTCGAGAAAGTGGTAGAACTTGCCCAAATTGCTTTAAGAAATCATTCCGAAAATGATCCACAAATTCCCTGTGGCACCATCACTAAGCCACAGATATTCAAGAAGTTCAAGGAGTAATTTATAGTTGACTTGGTTAAGTCAAGACAAATGGCTTCCACAATGTCCTTTCCAGCCAGGCTTCCCAGGGATGTCGGGGCCTTCAGTGTTCACTCGCTTGGCAGGGAGGTAGGATGAGCATTCAAAGCCTCTCTTAGACTATAACTATAAGCCATTTTCCAATTCCTTTTGGCCAGGATAGCTCCACATATCCGATAATGATCTGTTTATTTCTACATTTATTTGTTTAAACTGAGACATTTACCAAGTTCCAGATATGTTACAAGCTCTGAGCTCCTTTTAGATTGCAGAAATAGATAATAGATAAAGTCACAGTCCCTGCCTTCAGGGGGCTTCTGGGCTGACTGTAGCGACAGCCTCCACACTTGTCAGCCCAATAAAGTGTCCGAGTGTTGTGACATCACTGTGTCTCCTTGTTCCCCAGGCCTCTTCCTCCTCAATCTTAGAGTCTCTGTCAGCCTTCTGCAACCCTAGGGCCTTGTTCCCATTCATGCCAGCCTGAGTGAGGAGCCCTCCTCAGGGCCCCAGCATCTGAGAGCTGAGGGCACCATACTGAAGTCATTGACTGGTATGTCCATCTCCCCAGGAAGTGGGAGCCTTCAGATCTGGCTGGACCTCAGCTCACCTCCTTACAGCCACTGTCTCCCCGCCCCGGGCCCACCACATGCCTTCAGCTCATGTTGCACAGAAATGACTGCTGACATCTGAGCTGAGAAGCAACCCTGGGCAGTGGACTGGGGAGCCTTCCAGGCATGGGGTGCACTGTGATTTTGATAAGCCAGTGAGATTCCATGGACTCCTGGGCTCCTGCCCTAGAGGTGTGGCAGACACTATTAGCTGTCAACCTAACATCTACTTCCTACTTCTTCCTTGCTAAAGAAATGCCACTTTAGTTCAGAATGGCAGAGTTTTCAGCACAAGAAGAAAATCTGTGGCAGGTCGGTCTAAGCCAATGATGGTTATTCTGTTCCTCACCTTTCCAGAGTCCCTTGCGGCTAGGGATGAACATGTGACCCTGATCTGGCCAAGGAAACAAGTAAAAGAAGTTTGCTGTGGATCAGCGAAGGGGGAAACTTAAAAAAGCTTTTGGTTTTCTTGATGTAAGAATAGATAGGTAGATGGTGTTGGCAACTTGACTTTCCCTTCTTCCTCCCCTGAATGTGGGACATGATGTCTGTAGGACTGTTCAGGAGAATTGAGGGAACAGGGACTCCCAAACTAGCAACACTTCCACTTACTTGTCGTCATTGCCAAATGGCAAAAAGGGCACACGTGCTTGTGTGTTTGGGGAGGGGAAGGGTTTGCACAAGATGGTAACTGATGTCCTCCTGCTTTGTGTTGACACACCCACAGTTCTGTCTGCAGAGCACAGCCATGCTGTCCCCTGGCTCTCAGCCAAGAGTCATTCCAGTTGAAGAAAGAAGGTTCCTGCAATTATAAAGCACCCTTGTGTGCCATCGTCTGGTTTTGGATTTAACCCACAAAAACCATCCTAGAAGGTACATTTTGTTCTTATCACTCAGATGTAAAAACTGAAGCTAAGAGAAGAAACTCACCAGATAGGAGGAGTGTCTGTATTTAAATAAATGCCTACTTGAACCTAGCATCTAGGGTGAGAGATGATGCCCCAGATTGGAGACCAGCAGGACCAGTAGAAGCCAGGGAAGGATGCTGGGACAGCCCCGCCGGGTACCAGACAGGGAGAAATCACTACTCATCCATCACATCACTGTGGCAGCTGCTGCTGAGTGCAGCTGACCACAGACAAGATGTATGACATCCAAGTGGGCAGAGGAAGAGGCAGAGGAGGGGAGCCATGAATCAAACGCCCAGCAGGCACACGGCCGGGTTCCTCTGCTTCTCCAAGGCCAGCCAGGGAATGGTCCACACACCCCCACTTTAGTGAAGCAGCAGACACTGCATCAGGCACAAGGCCCCCAGGGATAACATTAATGAGGATTATAATCCTGATGGCTCCTAGGGACTGAGTGCCCACGTGTCTAGGTACTGTGCCCGGCATGCTATGCTGATTGTCTCTGAGTCTCTTAACAGCTCTGCTGGAGGGATGTGGTTATCTCCACAACCAGCAGACACATGTAGGTGGCTTGCTGTGCACCAGACATTGTTTCGAGCATGTTGAATACATTAGCACATTTAATTGAATCCTCGCCACAGCTTTGCAGGGTAGGTGCTATTATTTACAGATGTAGAAAGAAAGGCATAAAGAAGTTAGTCAATTGCCCAAGGCCACACAGTTAGCAAAGGAAAGTCAGCACGATGGCTCCAGCATCCAGTCCTTGGCCACTGCACGATGCAGCCTCTCCAAGGACTGAGTCAACTGCCAAGGTCATTGGTCATAGAGACTCAAGTCTGTCTCGAAAGCCTACACCAGCAGATAGCCAGCTTGCCACCTCCTAAGGAAGCCCATTCTGCCTTTGGACAGTCTAGATTTGTAGAAAGGTCTTCCCCACTCTGCACCTATAGGATTAATTTGCTTACACATGGGGAAATCGAGGCTCAGAGAGGTTAAGTAATCTACCCAACATCACACAGCTAACAAGTGGCAGAGGTAAAAACTAAACCAAGGGAGTCAGACTGGGCATTTGAGCACTCAACCACTATCCACACAATCTCAGCATTGGAAATCACCTTCGGTGTGACAAATAACAACCAGCCAATTACCAAATGGCTACACTGTGTCAGAGTCACACACATGCTACATACGAGCTTTTATTTAATTCTCTTCATGATCCTACAGTGCAGCTACAATTATCTGTATTTTATAGGTGAACAAATAAGTAGCGTTTCTAGTTTTCTTTTCTTTTTTTTTTTTTAAGGGATTATAATTGACCACATCTAAGGGCAAGGAAGTGGATTGTGTGAGAGGATGGAAATGAGATGACCCAGAGTCCTGACACTGGGCTCTTACGCACAGTTTCATCTCCATCACCTATTTTGGAACTTACTGGAGATTCCTGGTTTGCAGTTTCCCTCTAGGTCAAAGCATATGATCTCCAGCTGCTTCCCAAGTAACCCCAGATCCCCTGGTTTGCTGATCCACATCTCCCAGCTCCTTTGGGCTGCAGAGAGGGTGTGGTCAGGTGCCACGTACTTTGTAGGAATGGGTATGTAGGTGTTTAGAGGAAGCCTGGTAAAACATTTGGTAGAGAAAATATTGCTAGCAAGAAAAATTCCCCTGGACCCACTGACGACTGCAAACACTGGTTCCTGAGACCAGGGTCATGTCCCCCCTTCACCTCTTTGCCTATCTCAGGAAAAGCCAGCACAGTAGGAGGGGTGAGGAGCGGGGCTCTGGCACAGCTGGGCCCTTCCTGCAGGGAGCTGAGTACTCTTGGTTGGGAACTAGCAAGGCAGAAGAAAGAGTGGCAAGGGAGGCCCTGCCAGGGCCGTCTCCTCTCCCAGCCAAGCAGGAGCTGCCTGTTGTCCTGAGAAGCTGCAAAAAGGCCAGGCCAGCGGGGGAACCCTGGGCCCCGAGATTGACGGGAGGAAGCACTGGAGTCAGACCGACCTCACCTCTGCCACGCCAGTTGCCCCTTCTGTGTCTGTTTCCAAACCCCAAAATAGGGGTGAGAGTTGGTGTTTTTCTCCACCCAGGGTTGTCCTAAAATCAAGTGGGATTGTGGATGGGAAGTTGTTGGCGTGCTGTCTACCACCCAATAAGTGCAATAAGTGCCCATGCATTCATTCATTCATTCATTCATTTGGCCAACACACGTTTGCCAAGTACCTGGCATGTATGACCCAGTGTGCGGAACAAGTACAAACACGTGAACACACGGGCCAGGTGTCTCCTTCCCTCCTGGTGCCCACACACTGGTGGAGGAGGCAGAGAGCAACACGGAGCTACACAGAGGCCAACACAGAGAAGCAACTGGCCAGCCCGTGTGACCCACGCTATGGGGCATGCTCGGGAGTCGGGGCCACTGGACGGACCCTGGTCTGGGAAGGCCTCTGAAGTGAGCGACAACTGAGCTGAGAGCGAAAGGGGGATTGGCCAGCCGTGGGAAGAGTAGTGCCAAGCCCTGAGGCGGGAGGGGAGAGGAGGTGGAGATTAGAGGGTGCCAAACCGTGGAGAGCCTCATGGCCTAGGCAGGGCCCAGTGTGGAGTTCAGAGCAATGAGGAGACCCCGCTGCCCAGGCGTGAGAGGGTGGATGTGACCGAGGCCACAGAGCAGCAGGGGCTGGCCGTGACAGTGACTGTCCGGTGAGGCCTGTGAGCGGCCACCCCTCAGCCCTGACTTCCAACCTCCCAGTCCCAGGGGTCCCTCCACCTCCTTTCCCTCCTGGGGAATGGCCCATTGGTGTGTGAGACAGCAGAGCTGCCGGAACCAAACCTCCCTTCACTCCACGTTTAATGAATGCCACCGGTCCTGGCTGGGGATTTCAATGTGTTGTTGGCACATTGATGGTGTTGAAAGCACGGGAAGCGGGTGAGATCGTTCAGAGACAGAGAGGAAGAAGAAGTAGTCTGCAAACTCGGCCCCAGGGCCTCCAACGTTGACACATGGGAAGGTGAAGAGTGACCAACCAAGGAGCCTGAGAAGGGGAGGCCAGAGAGGGAGGAGGGAACCAGCGGAGGGGGTTCTGGAGGTCACAGGGGGCGGGGAGCATTTTAAGCAGCAGGGAGCAGCCCACACACCCTCATCCTGAGCAAACGCCAAACAAGAAGGGGGCAGCATTCACTGTGGGGTTTGTCTCCCTACAGTTTGGTACCCTGAGTGTGGGTGAAGGCCCCACTGCAGCGGGTTCAGGGAGAATGGCAGGATGGCAGGATGGCAAAGGGAGACAGCAGAGACAGCGACTATATCAACACCAGACTCTTTGTCCCTTGGCCTCTAGTTTCAGGGAGGGTCTGAGCTGTCCATCCCATATCCTCGAATAACAAATGACCAGGGAGCTTTTTAGGGAAACTACAGGAAAACACACCGGCACGCCTGCTCCCAAATGCCTCCACCACAGGTCTCTTTTCTTTACAAGAGTCTCCCTCTTTAATGATCTAGAAATTATTTTCAACAAGAACATTAGAAAGATAATAATTACTCTACGTCCACGTTGTGGGTGCCCCGAGAGACCATGTAGACTGACTGTCACCTGGTTCATCTTGAAACCAGCAAGCTCATGATTCCAAGGAGCTCAACAATGTTGAACAATACCTTCAAATATTTTGGTTAAAGGTGGTGGTAGTTCAACAACAAAAAGGAAAAGAAAAGGAAGGTCAGTTACCTAATGCCTCAGTACACCCAGCACATTCACGTAGTGTTGCCTCCAGCAGCTCTTCCAATTTTCTCAGAAAATGGAGGCTCACAAGATTAAGTGACTGTCCCGAGGTAACAGAACTCATAACTGAGACCCAGAATTCCAGCCCAAGTTTGTCTGGCTCCCAGATCTCGTGTCTCTGCAAGGGAGCACATCACTGCGCAGACTGCAGAGCTGGAAAGGCAAAGACCAGTGCAGGGCCGAATGATCCATCTCCTGAGCAAGGGTCGTGGGGACCCCTAAGGACTCCTTCAATGAGCAACGTGTAAGACAGTCACATGGCAGATGGGGGTGGTCCTAGGGTGTGTGATCACAGGCCAGTGGCGGGCAGCGAGAGAGGTAATGCACCATCAGAACCTTGGGGTGCTCATGCTCTACCGGGAAGTTATAATCATTAGGCTGATGCTCTCACTAAAGATTGGAGGAGCGGCATGTGGGATGCACTTGCAGGATGGCCCAGTGGGTCCCTCCCTGCCAGAGCCTTCTAGGGCACGCTGCCAGTAACATATTCCCGACAGGGCGAGGGCCCAGCCTGGCAGGCATGCGAGCCAGAGGCCCACAGGCCCAGTGATGGGAGGTGGGGCCAGGCCAGGGCGGCCTGCTGCCCTGCCCATGGCTAAACCCTGGGCAGCTGGCTGTGGGTCTGCCTGCATGTGGCCATGCCCTCACCCCACCTCACGCCTGGCTCCCTTTCTTTGGTGGGAGATCTGAGACATCCTCTCCGTCCCCTAGATCTGTTTGCCTCCTGCATGGTCTGCATACCCTTTCCCTCCTTGTCACCCAGGCTGCCCCTTGACCTCTGCCCACACCTGCTCCCACCTTTCCCCATTGACCCAGTGCTCACCTCTGGCTCACTGCCTCCTCTCCCAGAGGCACTCAGCCAAGATTCACTGCAGTGCCCAAACCCAGAGCTCCCCTCAGCTCTGCCCCCTGGGGTTAACTCACGGGAGAAGCTTCCAAGGACAGGCGTGAGGGCTGGGCCGTGCCAAGCAGGACTGCAGTGTGGGCGGCCATCCTGCCCTTCCCCAGGGCCCCTGACATGCCCACACCATCCCTGGCCCTAACTGGACACAGCCTCCCCTGACGTCCACTGCTGCCTGCGATCTGTGTGGCAGGCTCCTGCTGTCTCCCCATTTTACAGAGGAGGCACTTGAGGCTCAGAGAGGGGAGCAGCCGATCTGGGACACAAGCAGCTCTGCCATCCCGTCCTGAAAGCCTAGCAGATACAGGTGAACAGGGAGGAAAGGTTGACAGCGAGTGAGCTGTGAGGGTCAAGAGAGGATGGAATTAACATTCTGACACACAGAATCAGACTTCAGGATCAGGAGAAAGTCTGAGCGACCCTGTAGTCCAGTCCTCTTGTTTCACAGACAAGGAATCTGATGTCAGTAAAGAGGAACCGCCTTGTGGTGAGGCCCCCCTGAGCCAGGCCAGCCTGGCCCCCTACTGCAAGTGCTGACCCCCACCCCCTCACCGACTCCTTCCCAGAAAGCCAAGCCCAGGTACACTGCCAATTGCAGGACACAGACACACAAGCTTCTGCAGGTGCAGTGGGGCTTTGCGGGGAAACTATCCGGGGAATACCACACATGGCTTCTGGTGCTGTAACAATGAAACATCCCCACAAAGCTTTGCCCTCTGTCTTTGATAAGACCTTTGATCCAAGTTCACAGCCTTGGGTCGTAATGTCAGCAGTTCAGTGTGAACGGACATCTCTTTAGGCTTTTTCCTTTCTGTCTCTGTTCCGTTTGCGTGGGTGTGACTCTCCTTGGGCCACCATGTCCTTCCATGTCACTTTAAGGAGTCCGAGGATTCTGAATTCAAACCCGCCTCCCAGGCTGTTATGTGGGTCTATTTGTCAAGTTAGGAGGATAGAACATATATGCTAGGATGCTTTTTAAACTTAATCTGTGAGTTATAAATAGCAATGCACATAGCATGCAGGCCTCCTATGTCCCTTTGTGTCAGGCTACTTGCGATTAGAGCAGACAAGAGTGTGGAGCGAGTCTGCCCAGCTCTCCCAGCCCAGATGCATAGAGGCGGTGGACAGAGGTGCTCAGCTCCGCACTGGGCCTCACATGCCACCAGCTCAGCCCTTCTCAGCCTGGGAGTGTCTCACTCTCAACCCAATCTGAGCACAAGGCAGGAAGACATCTTTGTGCTCCCTAGATTTGGGGGTCTGAGACAGAAGATGTCTGCAGCAGAAAACACACACACTAGCAGGCGCTGAGGGTGCCATAGCTCACCTCTCAGGAGGCCCCAAGCACCCTCCCACCGGACTCCTTCACAGCAGCGCCAACGAGCACCTCTAATCACCTTCCACCCCCTTGGCCATTCATGTTCACATCTGTTGTTAGATTGATGTAAATAAGAACTGTTTATAAATAAACAAATAGACCTCCTGTCTATGTGTCTGAAACCACATCAAGCAAAAATGACTGGTCTGATTTCCAGAAAATCAGAGTAGGTATTACACAAGAATAGAAAGACACTCAAAATGCACATGCACATTTTTAGTAAAGTTATTTTTCTCTGGGCAAATGAAAGGAGACTGTTCCAGGGTGAGGGGCAGAAGGAAGGGGTCTTCATTGTCTTGAATATCCCTTTCTAGACTTGGTAGTGTCTGTGCGTGTGTTTGTGTGTGTGTGCGCACACTCATGTATGTGTGCCTCTGAATACCTGCAAATGAGAGGACATCTACAGGGTATGTAGTGTGGGAGCACATGTGTCTATGTGAGAGTGTGTTTGTATGTCTGCATGTCCATATGTGTGTGTGTGTGTGTTTGTGCATGTGTTTGCGTGTGGGTAAATTCAAAGAAACCAGAGTCATTGTAAACAAAAGGATAAAAGAAGACATATATTTCACAGCAAAACCAGTCACCTAAAACATACAGTTTTGACACTTGTTTTCCCTCAGTTTTCCAGTAAGCATGGGGTTGTATCACAAACATCTCAACTAATCAACCACATTTCCTGGAAAGCCCCAAGACATTGTGTAACCCTGTGTCCCCACTCACTCTCTCACAAGTATAAGGCAAGTTCAGCTAAGACTGGGTTAGCTGCGGGACATCAGAGTTGCTCAGAAATGCATAATTTCTCCATGAGTTTAATTATATAGATGTATATTTCTAAAGAGACATAGGTATATATAGATTGTCTGTGTCTATGTATACATACTTTTTGCAACTATCAATTTAGTTGTGGCCACTATAGCTTATACCTTTGTCAGCTAAAAACTAAAACCACCATGTGACATGCACAGTCAGACCTCCAGGACCAGGGAAGCTTGGGCATGACATGAGGCCCCCATGAAACATATCCAAAGGCACCTCAGGAGTGGCGGCGACTCCAGATTCTCGCTCATCACATCAGAACACATAATCAGGAGCCAGCAAATTTCTGCGAAGGGCCAGAGAGTAAAGATTGGCCTTTGGGCCATGCGGCTTGTGTTGCAACTACTCAACTTGCCACTCCAGTGTGAAGGCAGCAGCTGTAGACAAAATGCAAATTCCAATAAAACTTGATTTATAAAAATTGGTGCATGGCTGGATCTGGCCAGCGAGCTGTCATTTGTGGTACAGCATATTAGATCACAGAAGTTCTTCCTTCCTGAATGGACCAGTTCCCTGTAGAGAACTCAAGACAGATGAATTTCTAGACACCTCTTGACGCCCTTCCTGGGATAAGAAGCTCAGATCCAATGATGTTATTGTCAACTCCCCACACTTATTTTTAGCATGTTATTTTTTATATAGACTTGTCATGAAAACATTAAGTATTATAACAATCTTTGCAACAATAACAATAAGAACCATGATCAGTTATTCACGAGGTTGGTAACTATCACACCAATTTTACAGATGAGCAAACCAAGACTCAGAGAGGCAAAGCCCCTGGCTAAGGCCCCCCCAGCTGGCAGTGGCAGAGGTGGAATCTACTCCGGCCCCTCTGACTTCAGCCTGGTGGTCTTAGCGATGCTGCCTGATAACAAGAGTTAATATGTGAGGAGCACTAGCCACAATGGGAGCATGTATGCACGAGTCCCCTCTGTTCTAGAAAGTAAGCAGAATTGGCATTGTCTTCTTTTCATAGGGAAAATTAAAGTTCAGAAGAGTAATTTGTCAAAATAAACAGAGAAGCCTGGATTTAGCCCAAACTTTTAGACCTGAGTCTGCCTGCTGAAGCCGATGCTATAAACCCACAGCCTCTGCAGGAGAGAAGACAGGATTCCAGCTCCCGCCTGCTGTAAGGTCTCATCCTGGGAACCTCTCATGCCTTTCCAGGGTGGGCAATGTCACCTCCATGGGGGCAAGAACCAGTTTAGAGGGGCTGGAGGGACATTACTGTTAGACATCACAATGGTCTGTGGCCCTCCATAGTGCAACCCTACCCAACAGCATACACAGGTGCATATAGTGTATGTGTGGCATAGCAATGCCAGATAAGGGGGGCAATTAAAAAAAATGTTTACATAGGCTCCTTTGGGGGGAGATAATAAAGTTCAGAAACACTGCCCTTAGGTAAAAGGTACTTAGTCACTTTTCTGGTGTTATATATACATGACACACACACATTCATATGTGAATACATGTATACGTGAATAAATTGTGTGTGTGTATAAATGTATACAATAAGAGTGTGTGCTCAGGGCCATCATCATACCAGGCGCCTTCCTGGCACTAGCTCGCTAGATCCTGATAGACTCTGCAAGGTGTATTAGTGATTCACAGCCACTTTGACAGTGAAAACCTCCTCTAGGAACCCACCTGCAGGAGCAACTTCATGAGATCATAAATAGCTCAGTACGAGAAAGTCCCATGTTGCATTGTCATAATAAACCACAGCCTGGAAGCAAAATAAAGGCTCATCAAGTTGGGAATGATGGGAGAGATGATGGCCCATGGTCCCCACAGCCAAATGAGACAGACATGTCTGTTACAGAGAATGAGCTAGAGCTGCACACCTTGGTCCGAAATGAGCCAGCAGCACCAGGATTTGTGTTGCACAAGCTCCTTTGGATATAATACATGGGTCGTATAGTTTTAGGCAGAGACAGGAGTCAGGCAGGGACAGTAACCAAATGGCTTCAGGGGTCATCTCCAGGCTTGGGTCTCACTGATTAGAGTTTGGAGACTGTTTTTCTTCCTTGAGGTATACAAATTAAAAATAAACGATGGGTGGGTTTTAGTTTTCCATCATTTTCAGTAATTTTCACCTAAAATTTCACAGCACATAATTGGAATTAAGTAATTCAATTACTATTTCTATTGGGTGAATAATAAGTTTGCTCAAGAGGAACTCCCAGTGACCTTGAAGGGAAGGGGGCACGGGCTGAATTGCTTCTTGCAGCTGACGTGGTCCCAAGTGCCAAGCCACAGGCATCGACGTGGCGGCTCCAAACCCACAGCTGCTGCTGCTGCCAGTTCCTCCCTGGCCGTTGGGTCCACCCAGAGGGAACAGCTGGGTGGGTCACTGTGTGGTCACATACATGTCCCCAGATGTGTGTGTTTGTGCATGTGTGGTGTGTCTGTGTGGCATGTGTGTATGTGGGGGATATACATGTATGTGTGATGTACATGCATGTAGCGTGTGAGTAGTGTGTGTGTAGAGTGTATGTGTGTGAGGGATTGTGTATGGGGGGTAGTATGTGGGGTACGTGTGTATGTGGAGGATGCACATGTGTGTGATGTGTAGGGAATGTGTGTGTGGTGTGCGGTGTGTGCGTACGTGGGGAGTGTGGTGTGCATGGTGCTGTGTGCCTGTGCCTGTATGTAGGGTGTGTGTGTGTGGTGTGTGTGGCGTGCATGGTGCATGTGCACGAGGGGTGTGTGCATCCTGAGTTTACCGTGGAGCCTCTAACCAGAAAGAGAGACATGGACACTTCGGCAGGAGTATGGTCAGGAAGGCATGGTCCCTTGGGGATGATGCCACCAACAGGGCTGTGCCCTCTTCAATGACTCTGCAAGACTCTCTTCAGAGGAGGGGGTGCCTAAGAATTTCCCAGGCCAGACATGCCACCCAGAGCTGCCAGCAGCCTCCTGCGAGCCCTCCCCTGGGGCCTTGTGGGCTGTCTTCAAAGGGGAAGATGATTGCAGGGGACCTGAGGTGGACTCTGCCTCTGGCTGGCCGGGGACCTCCTGCCTGGCTTGCTAACTGGGGAGAGGATAAAGCCAAGAGCTGAGCCTCAAGTCCTGCCTCTAGCCACTGGGGACAGCTCACCCCTGCTGAGCGCTGGAGCTGCTGGCCGCCCTCCCCTCCCCGGCCCCAGCCTCCAGGCCCTTTGCCTTCTCTGTTCCCGGCCTGGAACTCTGACCCATAAATCGCAGCTTTCAGGGTTGTTTCCAGATATTCCAACCTCAAGGATCTTTCTCTCCTCAGAGATGCCTTCTACTCATCTCCCGCCTGAGCTCCTGGTCCCATGGCCTGGCTGATCTTCAAACGCGCACCACCACAGGAAATTAGCTCGCCCATTGCTCTACCTGGTTAACTGTCTACCTCCTTTCCTTTCTGGAATGCATCACCTTAAAAGTAGGATCATGTATGTCCTGTAACCCTCATGCCTCAGAACGATGCCTGGGACATACTAGGGCTCAATAAATATGCATTGAAAAAATAATCCAGTAGTATATATAAAGAGTGTGCAAAAAAATCCCCTATTGTGAGATATTATCTATAAAAATTTATTTGGTCCATCCCCAATTACATAAATAAGCTGTGTAATTTCCTTTTTTGTTTTCATTACAAAAAGTAAAAGTATAAAACAAATTTTTAAGTGACTAATAATTGGTCTATTTGAAAAGTGTAGCATCCAGTAGTCAAAACTTTTATTGGAACAGGAATGTAGCTAACTATGAACACATCAACGAGAGGGCGGTGGGGACGGCCATGTGCCAGGAGAGATAAAAACACCAGGAGGCCTGGGTGAGGCTCCTTCTCTGCCCTAATCCAGATCAACATCCCAGCCCAAACATCCAAGAGCTAAAAGACAGGAACCAGCCTAAAGCTCCCTTCCTGTGGAGACAGGGGAGAGGGGACCACCAGATTGTCCCCAGAATAGAAGTAGGTGGAGGCCTTCTCAGCTGCGGCCGGCTGGCATTCCACAGACTCACTTAACAGTGGCCCGATAAGCTAAATAAAGGTTGTTCTGTGGCCAGCTCAGAGCCAGGGGTGGAGAAAGCTCTTAATTACAGCTGATGCTGTGGGGTGGAGCCCTGTCCGCAGCCTCCGCCCCACGCTGCAGGAAGCCCAGACTGAGACTCAGTCCCCCAGGGACCTCTGTCAGGCTGTGGAGATGCAGGAGCTGACACCCTGGCATGGAGGCACTTCCCCAGATGTGCCCAAGTCCAAGGGGACACTGAGCCACCAGGGCCAAGAGAGATCTTACCGGAGGGCCATTGCGGAGGTCACGGAGAGCATGACACTTGAAGTACATCTCTGATAATATCACCCTGTGTCGTTGTTGCTGCCCTTGTTACTCCACTCACATGTCTGCAGATATTCTTTCTCATTTGTAAAGTGATGATAATGATTTCTTCAAGTTAACTCCAATCAGTTATTCAACAAACAGCCCCTGGTCACCATGTATGAGCCAGGCCTGTGCCAGGCACTGGGTAGGGCTCAATAGTTAGACACCCAGCAGGGTTATAGAGCCACAGGTGGGTCACGCATGTCCTCTATATATACTGTAACCCTGTGTGCTGGGGCACAGGCCAGGTGCCCAGGTTACAATGATGGGAGAAAGGACTCACACCCTCAGGCAGCAGATTCTGACTGAGTGAACAGTCCCACCCCTTGTCCTCTGGGATCCTGGATGGGGAATTTAGCCCCTCTGTACCTCAGTGCCATTAGCCACAATATAGGAAGAACCAGAAAACACACTAAGAGGGGCTAAGTGGTGAGACTTCAACAAAACAATGGATTTGAAGATGCCTCCTAAATATCAAACTTCCTAGTAAGAACTCGAGACTTGGGGTCAAAAGCAGCAGGAGAAACTCCCATTCGTTCCTTGCCAGCTGGGCCATCTCTGGGGAGCAGCTCAAGTTCTCTAATCCTGTAACTGTGGTCACCTCAATGACGAACCAGAAGCATCACCGTGCAAGCTCCAACAGAGGGGTGCTGCTCACATTAACCCTGGCTCGTGAAAGCACAGAGTAAGTCGTAAATGAGCGAGATGAAGATAAACCACTAGCACTAAGCTATCCTATCTGTAGTCCTGACTTAGGTGGCAGAATGTGCAGCTGCAGTTCTAGCAAAGCTCTCGGCAGACTGTGGAATGGAAGCAGCCTGAGGTCCTGAGAAGCAGAAGGACGGGTGAGGCCCACGAGTGGCCCAAGAGCATCTGGACAAAGGAGAGACTTCCGCAATGGCCACAGCAAGAGAAATTCAGCCCAACCCCAGACCTCTTCCAGTTTCATGCCACACCCTTCCCTGCTCACCTGGTCACTCTCAGCTGGGCTTCCAGACCAGATCAGCTTCTGTTCTCAGACCTCAGCCCCAGACACCTCCCCTCACTCCCTGTGCCTTGGCTCTGGATTCAGCTTTCCCTCTGAAGGTAGCCCCTAGGAGCCTGCTGCCCTCAGAGCTGTTCTTCCTCCCTCCTGTGGCCAAGCCAGATGGAAAGTGCATGGGTTTTGGAAGTGACCAGAGCTGAGTTTATCATGGCCAGCTCAGCATCATAGGAGAAAGAGAGGAAGAAGAAAAAGAGGGATGAAGAGGAGGCTGAGGAGATGGCAATTACTATTATTATCGATTAAGCACACACTCTATTAGGTACACTGTATATATTAATTGTAGCTCTATCATATGTGTCCAGGGATAGAAATGCTGTTTATTAATATGTGATAAAGCTAAGATTCACAGAAATCACGTAATGTCCTAAAAATCCTACAGATAATAATAAGTCTAAGGGCCAAGAATTGGAGATTCGACATCCATTGTTCTTACAGCACCAACCCCCACCCCTGCAACCCCCACCCCACCCCAGCCAGCTGCCAGACACACCTGCAGCTGTCATTTCACCTCTAGGGAAGCAACAGCTAAAATAAAATGGGAGCCACATAGGTAATGTTAAATTATCATTTAAAAACAAACAAACAAACAAACAAAAAACAGGGGAAACTGATTTTACTTATCGCTTTTAACCCTAATTTTCTAAAATATTATCATTTAAATGAGTGATAAATATAAAACTATTCATGGCATGTTTCACTTTCTTTTTCCAGATTTTCTATAAAATTTCCTATTACACTTTCTATAAAATCCAGTGTGTATATTACTCTTGTGGCACTTCTCCCTTTGGACCACCCCGTTTCAAGTGCTCAATAGATGCACGTGTTGGACAGCTCAGGCCAGAGCATCTGTGTCCCTACGTGTAAAGTGTCAGTGTCCACACCACCTCACAGGGCTGGATGAGGATGAAGTGAGATGATGTAATACCAAGAACTGTCCATATGGTGCCCAGCAAACAGCAGACTCCCTCAATCCTGTTCAACTTGAGTAGAGTCAGGTCAGGGTCCTTCTCCTCCCCATCTGTCTCTCCATAGGAAGTAAGGGATTTTTTTATTATTATTATTGAGAGATGGAGCCTGGCTATGTTGCCCAGGCTGGCCTAGAACTCCTGGCCTCAAGTGGTGTTCCTGCCTCAGCCTCCCAACCAAGTAGCTGAGACTACAGGTGTGCACTGCCCTATCCCACTAGAGTTGATATTTTTGGCATGATTCAGCCTATCCCAGCCAACTTTTCTTTTCTAGACCTGCAGAAACCTTCAAAATCTGACCATTTGTCTCTGCTCAACAGAATATGGACACATTAAGTATTTCAGTTATTGTCGGCTATGAGTTCAGATTTGCTGAATGTTCTTACTCCTTGTAGCTGTGGGGGTGAAATAGATCATGGCCAAGTACCTCTAATGTGCACATCACAACAGAAGCACAGAATTGTCAGGCACTCCCCTTGATTTCCTTTAAACAATATGTAGGAGCTCATCGAACGTACTAGGCTCTGTTTTAGGCACCGAGGTGCCACAGGGAATAGACTTGTGAAGCTATATCCTTGTGTGTAAAGACAGACATGAAGCACATAAACTTATATATATATAAAATTGCACTCCCAGTTGTGTAATTGTCTGCCACATTCCCGCTGCACCAAGTAGACAAGAGTTTCTTAAGGACAAAGAGAACGCCAGATCCATGGCTGCATCCTGGGCACCCGGCCTGTGCCCCAGGGCAGAAAAATCACTCAATGTATGCTTGTCAAATGAACGCACGAATGGATTGGTCAAATTGAATGAGCGTTTGATACAATGCATGGTTGTTGAATGAATGAGTGGACTAGATTGAATCTAATGGCTGCTATAATATTAACATAGAGTTGTTGAACGAATGAATGACAGAATAAACGGGTTGAACCAAATTGAATGATGACTACATCAACAAAATCTCATAGCATTAGTCTGTGATTTTCCAGATTGCTGATCTGAAGCCCCTACTCAGAGCAGCTCCTCCTCAGGCGAAGCCCCCGCAGGAATCTTCTGTGTGCCAAGAGATTGCTGGTGTTTGATTTAATCCCGCTAGCTGCTTTCCAATATGTTACTGTTCGCTCTTTTGTTTTGCTTTGTTCCTAATTGAAGCCCTTGTGAGGAGATTTCGTTGCATTTGTCACCAGAATAGACCAGGCCCTCTTCCTCTCACAGCTGTATTTACAAAACAGATTCCCTTCGGATGCCTGTGAGCAAACTCTTACTTCTATTTCAGGCATTCGAAGAGCCTGACTGTAGAGAATCCATTTTGGTTTTGATGTCATCATGATGGATGTGTGCTGATGTGGGCTGGCCTGTATCGGTTTCCCTTTCTCTTGGTAATAGTCCCCCAGCGCCCCTCCATGTACCAAACCCCTTTCCTTGAGGGAGCTGAGGCGGTAACAAACTCCACTCCCCAACTGTTCGACAAGGTTGTGGTTCAACTAGTCAACTATTTCCACTCCTGGGCCAGTGATTGGTCTAGGAATAGTCACAGGATCTGCCCTAGTCCAATCAGAGCAAAGGCCCGGCCTGCTGGGGGCAGTCTTTTCCACGCGCACTGTGCATGCCCACATGACTCCAAGAGTCACTGAGAGTGTCTTGCATTAGCATCCCCAGGTTTCCCCAGCAGGGTCACTCTCTCCTCTGCCCTGGTCCCAGCCCCAGGAGGCTGGCTGCTGTGACTACATCTCGAGGCCCTTTGTTGGCTGGTGTCAGATGGGGTCAAGCTAATGGGAGGCAAGGCCAGGCAAGAGGAGTGAGGGCAGGGGATTCCTCCTTGCTGCCCCCACTCCACCCCTTCCATCTCACCCCCGTGTGCTGTGGTCTGCAGGAGTGTGTGCCTTCATGACTGAGGGTCCTGCAGGGCCACCCCGTCTCAGCCCTGGTGGATTCCAGTAACACACTCCATGCTTCTCTCAGCTGGCTCCTCCCAATGCTAGCTCCTGCCTGCCTCAGTGTCCCTCACTGATCTCACCCTTGTCTAAACAGGGTCTTCATCAATGTCTCGTCACTGAAACCTGTGTACTGCTAGTACCCTGGCATGTGAGTCTGCCAGAACAGAGTTAACACCGAGACAGGGAACCTAGAAACGGAGAGAGTGTGATGGGTCCTGCTTTTACCATTCAAAGTCACCTGACCTCTGGTCTTTATAATCACATGGGAAAATAAGTTTGCTTTATTTCTCAAGCCATTCAGAGTGGGGTTTTCCGTTGCCTGTGCTCTAAAGCCTCATCCCTGACTCAGAACCAAGGTTGGTGATGGTAAGCCCTGTGTTCTGTAGGCACAGTGGGAGGAAGCTGTTGTGTAGAGGCTGAAGGCCTGGAGCCTGTTTCCTGCCCGCCATCTATTAACTGGACAGCATGTCATAGGGACTTGACTCCTCTCAGGCTGTCTCTGTCATTCTCAGAGCTGTCCCCTGGACACGGAGAAGCTTCAACCTCTAGATTCAGACTGGTTCTGTTGAGATCCATAATCAGTCTGAAACAAGGCTGGCAGGATGGCCTAGAACCAGTGGGTAGGGCCTGGAGGCAGGCTTGTTTCCCTGGGCCCTGCATCAAGGTGTTCTGGGATGATGGCTGGGAGTTCTCTGTCCCTGGGCTGTCACACTGGATTTCTGCCTTTTGGCTGGAGCTGTGATCCTGTGCCTGGATCTTCACAGCCCATATTTGTGATCGGAGTGCACCGAGATCAATTCCTTAGCCCTAGCCCTTCCTGGGCTGTCCCCTCTCAGTTCTCATTCCCAGCCTGGCCCCATCCCCTCTCTGGCACACTGCTGAGGGCCCACCGTGCTCTCTGGGCATCAATTTCTTCCTTTGTAAAATGGGCCTAGTCAGCAGTGATCCCTCCTGACACAATATTCTCTGAATCTCCCCAGCAGTCTTGTAAAGGGCCTTCCTTTTTCCTGCTGTCTAGCCGTGTTCCATTCACCATGTGAGTATGGCATCTCCCTTCATAAAACCCTCCAATGTCCTCCCCTTAGTGCACAGGGCCTCCTTTGTGGGGACCCTGACAATCTGGCAAGGCCCAGCAACCCCCACTCCGCTCCATCACCCCTGCCACATGGGCCCATCGTAGTTCATTGACTGTGTTGTGGCATTCCTCAATCCCATGCCATCTTGCCCTGCTGCTTATGCTGGTCCTCCTTAATGTCCTAAGCACCACCTCCAGGAAGCCCTCCCTCATTTTCGGCATCTCCAGCCACCACAACCACACAGGGACCTGGCCCATGACACTCTGCCAGTTAACCTGCACAGCATCACATTCTTTTTATATGCCCAGCCTTCTAGACCATGAGCATGCTGAGGGCAGGTACTGTGTCTTCTCTTTTTCTATAACCCCAGAAATCAGCACAAGGCCACACAAAAAGTAGACCCTCCAATAAGTATCTGTTGAATAAGTAAGTGGAGATTGAAAGAGTCGACACAGAGAAAAGAGCATGATAGTGGTACAGAAGCCTAGAGCCACCCTGGTTCCTGGAATGGCTTAGCCATCTTCTCGCTGGGCTGCGAACCAGGGCCATACCCAGGACCAGGCCCCTGCCTGCCTGCTGAGTCACTCACAGCCGCCCCTACCCCACCAGCCCTCCCACCACCACACCAAGCCCCTGAGGCTTCCCTGACCCTGGCCAAGCTGTCACTCAGCCAAGGGCTGTTCAGTCCCCAGCAGTGATGAGCAAGACAAGAGGCTGAGACTCTGCTCCCAGCTCCCACCCACCTCAAAGCACAACCCCTGCTGGTCCCAGAGGGCAAAGTTAATCCACAATCCCTTTGTCACCCAAGAAGGACAAACAGCATTTCAATGCAATGGGCAGACGCAGAAGCTAGAGAAAGGGTGGAGATGAGAAACCCACCCCATCCTTCCCATCCTGGAGAGAAGGCTGTCCTCAGAATGACCCCACTAGGAGCCAGGAGGTCAGGCTTCCAGGTCAGAGCCCTGAAGGCCATGGGCTATCTGTCTCCCCTCCCCCATGCCCAGGCACAATCAATAGATTCCAGACAAGTAAGTTAGAGACCGCAGGTTATCTCAGAGGGCACTGGGTCACAGCACGTGGCCTCTGGGTCAAACAGCCTCGGACCATCTCTAAATGACTGACTCTAGCTGCCAGGTATAGTTCACAGAGCCTGTAACTACCTGTTTTCTTGCATGATCTCTCATCACAACCCCTTGGGAGACCCTACTATGTGCCAGACTCTTCCAAGAGGGCTTTACATGCACTGGTGCTAACTTCCACAGCTCTGGCCAGTAAGCAAAGGATGTTTCCATCTCAGAGATGCAGATGAGACTCTGAGACATTTAGTCACCAAGTATCTCACGGGTGGGGTTGGGGTTTAGAAGCCAGTTCTCTGTAATCCCAAAGCCCTTTCTGCATCTGCACCCTACCTCTGCCTCTGGAAGGGAGAAGACAGCCATGTCCCTTGATGACAGGCACGTGCCAGGAGTGGGTGTGCCACTAGGTTCACCATGTTGCAGAACCCAGAAAGGGCGGGCTCTGAGCCTCTGCACCTGCCACCTGCTGGGCCTTCCCAGGCGGCTGCCTTGTCGTCATGCTCCCAGGACCCCTGCCCTCTGATGGCACTCACTTTCACACAGGCGGCGTCTCAGCTTGCCGCGGATCTTGTCGATGGCGTTGAAGTCGGACACGTGGAAGACGTGGGCGGACTTGGGCTCCGAGGCGATCTCGTCCAGCTCCTCCTTCAGGGCCTCGCCCACGCCCACGGCGAAGAGGCGGATGCCGGCGCGGTGGGCGGCCGCCGCAGCGTCCAGCACCAGGTCCTGGCTGCGGCCGTCAGTCAGGAGGATGGCCACCTGCTTGAAGGCGCGGTCCCCAGGGCGGCCACCGGCCCGCGCCGAAAAGCTGCGGCCGGTGATGTAGCGCAGTGCGTCACCCGTGTTGGTGTTGCCCCCGTGGTACACGATGCGCCGCGCGGCCGCCTTGACCTCCTCTCGGGACACAAAGTGGCCCAGCTCGAAGGCCGTCGTGGGCCGGTCGCTGTAGCGCACAACCCCCACGCGGGTGCGGTCGGGGCCCACTTCGAATGTGTCCACCAGGTTGGCCACCCACTGCCGCACCTTCTCAAAGTCGTCCTTGCCCACGCTGGAGGAGGTGTCCAAGAGGAAGACGAGATCGTAGTGGACGGTTTTGCAACCTGCAGGGGTGAGAGAAAGGGTGGGTAGAGCACAGGGACCTGGAAAGGGCACTGTCCTTGGGCCTAAAGCTGCGGTCACAGGGTCTTACCCTGCCTCTCACTGCCTGGGGACCTTGGGCTGCCTGAACCTCCTGAGCCTCAGTTTCGTAACCTTACATGGCAATAATGACAAGTTTTCCCCATAGATACTGTGAGGTTCAACTGATAATGTATCACGTTATATTAAAATGATTACCATCCATGGAACACTGCTATGCATCAATCTCTTTACTTTGATTGATTAAAAAGTCACTTCATTTTTTTTTCATTATTTTTAAACATAGTACAAATAATGCATGCTAATTTCAGAAAAGGCAATCAAAAGATGTTTTCAATGCTCCTATTCCCATCTACTCGGAGGTAAACACTGTTAAACCATGGGGTATACACTTGAATTATTTTCTGTTTCCATACAGTTATTGATGGAAATGGGACTGTGCCAGACACAGTGATATATGTGCTGTTTTCCCTGCATCTAGTGATATGCTAGAAACCCATTTCCAGTTTGACACTGCAGGTGTCCGTGGCTGCAGAGTCCTCTGCACTGATGAACGTGATTGACTTAGCCAGTGCCCACTTGTTAACTATTTAAACAATTCACAGTATTTTACCATTAAAAATCATATTAAATATATCCCATACATTTATTTTAAATATAAATTCATAGATGTTCTATATGCTTATGAATATCTATGTATAATTGTATAATATAAATTTTATATGACCTATTAATATATGATGCTTTTGATTAAACCAAATAAGGTACCATATCATTAATTTCTCATCCTCACAGCAATCCTGTGCAAGGAGCTGCTCATCCATTTTACAATTAGATAATATGAAGAAAAGTGTTTTCCCAACTCCAAAGTGCTATGCAAATACACAAGGAAACCATCAAGAAGCTCTAGGCTTGATACTTCCAGAATACCAACAGTAGCAGCTTCCTAGGCCCCTGGGAACACCTGGCACAAACATTTGGCTAATATAAATAAAATATAAGAAAACAAAACAAAAAAGCCCCATTTTGTTAAAATATCACATTAGAAAGGGTAAATAGGACTGGCAGTGGCCAGGGTGCATGAAGGTTTGAGGAGAATGCATTTGTCTACTCAACCAGTGGCGGTAGGATTTGTCACATTCTTTCTCAGGGGCTTCAGAGCCTCATATCAGAGGGTATCTTTTTATCTACCAATTTCAAACTCAGTGATTTACCCCAAGTAATCAATCAGATAAATATGGGGGAAAAGGTATATGGAAAAGTTCACAGTAGCATGACCAAGAAAATCTTAGAGACAACCTCTACAGTCACCCGCATGGAATTAAAGGAAAGATCACTATGCATTCACAGAGCACAACCTAGGCAGCCTTGAACTTGATTGCTGTAAATATGTATCTATATTTACCAACATGGATACGTTTTCCAATATAGTGTTGGGTAGGGAAAGCTGTTTATAAAACATTATGTATAACGTGATAGAATTTCTGGAAAGGAAACTTATGCTCTTGTGTGTCTATGTGTGTAATTGTGTATGCATGAGAGAAACCACAAGGGAAATACTGTTCACCTCTGGCAAGCAGAGCTATGAGTGGGCTTTATTATTCTGTTTGCTGCTTTTATCTGTGCAAGCAATAAATTAAGTTTAAAAAAAAAAAGAAAAACTGTTATTCTTGGTAAGTAAGCTGTTAGGCTCTTTCACAATCTTATCTTCCAGAAATAAGTATTCCTGGAGCATGCAGGTAAGTTATTATTGCTTGGTCCCAGTATTGTTTAACACAGGGACAGAGAATTATGTCGGCCCTTCAAGACTTCCTTCAAGACTGTCTCACTGCTAGGTTTCCCAATCAAAATAACCTCTGCCTACTCCTACCGCTGGTCTGCCTTAAAGTTTCCCAGCCCAGACCCTAGACTTCCATGAATATCTTTTCCCATTTTTCCCATTTTGAGATACTGTTAAGCATCGTAATGCAGGATGTCTAATAAACAGTTTAGCTCACAACAGGAATTTTCTAGTGATACTTTGTCGTATAATGGGCGGGCTTAACCAGGAAGTGAATGCTAACTTGTATTCTCTGCTTGCCAGGATGGCACTTTGGTTTTGTAAAGATTAGGAAACTGAGGCGGTGAGAGATTAAATAATTTACCCAAAGTTATGGCTTATTAGTGGGGAAGGAAGATTTAAAAAGGCCTGACAAGCCTGAGCTGCTTCTTGCTCCGCTACTCCAGCCAGCCTGCAGTCTGCCATCTCCATTTTTGCATTTTGGGGGGGGGGAACCCACCTAGAGACATTTTAGCCTACACTTTTCCTTCAAATGATCTCCATGGCAGCTATTTTTATGACTTCAATTGTAATAAAAATTCTGTTTCCTACCTATCATCTTGCCAGAATGATCATCAAAGGATCTGTCTGATTAAATTTGAGAAATAAAAGTAATGATGGTTTCTCACACATTATTTTGTCTACTGATGTGTGCCTGCTTGAACCTGAACAAGATTTGAGGGGTTTAATTCACATTTGTGAAGGCTGTAATGTGCATCAAGTGATTTCACACGCACTGTCTTATTCTCAATTTGATTTGATTCTAGTCTGAACTTACTCTCAACATGTTACCATCCACACTTACAATAAACCTCATCACTTTCTTGTGTTTTATTTTCCATTTTTAAATCATATAAGCATTTTATTATCAAGGCATTGCTCAAAGTTTAGCTCTGCAATTTAACTTATAACTATGTGTATATAAAAACAAAATATATTTGTTTGTTTTTGCATGTTTTTAGATAATTGGTATTCCTCTGAAAAGTGCCACATGTGATTATGTGCTATGGATTGACCGATGGCAATACCAATAAATTCTTTCAATCCAAAAAAAAAGAAAAAGAAAAACATTAAAGCTGTATTTATTTACACACACACACACACACACACACACACACACACGCAAAATATTTCCCTATCTGGCCTGAGCCAATTCCACTCTTGAATATTCCACACCTACCTTTCCCTCTAGTTTTCGAAATCCCAGTTGCACTCTGCACGTTGGGCACCGAGTGACATCCCAGCCTTAGTAGGACTGATTCCCTAACAGGATTAGAGCTTTTGGAATGTGTTTGCCCAGATGTGTGGACTCAGAGATAATTCCTGGGGAGTTTTTCTCCTTGACACAAAAGGTCATTCTTTTGTCCTTGGGACAATAATGTCCCAGCCTGTTCAGGATAATTGCCACTAAGGGCCAGACAGGCCCCGGCCTGTGGGCTGTAATCCTAAAGCAAATTTGGTTTAAGGCTACAGAAGCTTCATTTGTTCAGAAGGCCTCACCAAGAGGCCTTTTTGAGCTCTGCGAACGTTTTCTCCCAGAGGCCCAGGAACAGACTGGATTTGAGTGTGACATGGAGAGAAGAGACCTGCACCAGGGCCCGACGACTGCTTCCCTCCGCTGCCATTTTCCACTCTGTGAAATGAGGGCATGGCAGAGACAGCCCTAGGGCCTGTCCACTTGTGAATTTGGTAATCCTGTGCATCAGCTGTGCATTTGGGATCGGCTCGATGGACACAGAAATCTCATATTCCTTGAGTGTAAAATGGGATGTTCACAATTATTCCAGCCAGCCGGGCTTTGAGGGGCTCAGGCAAAGAGAATCACATGAGAGAACTTCATAAAATCAATAAAGAAATAGTGTCAATTTTTTTGAGGACTAGGGAAAAAAGTTTTAGCATATCATTTCTTGTGTTCTCCCAGCCTCACCTGCCATGGGCATTGGGCTTCTCTTTACCTCAGTTCCTCATCTGTAAAATGGGAACATCATTTTACACTCCAGATCTAATGAAGGGCACTCTCCCTGCTGCCCTGTGGGCAGCCCACCAGTGTCCCGTCTATCTATGTACTGAGGTCCCCAGTGTGTAAGCTCTGTGCTGGGTGTTGGCCACACAAACTGGCTTACGTTCCAGACTCTTCCTTCACATCTCAGCCCTGACTGGTGCCTTCCCCCACAGCAGGGACCCACAGACAGGAGAGTAAAGCCATCCTGTGACATCTCAACCCTGCCTTCCCCTGGCCTTCCTATCTCCAGGAAACTTTCCCAGCTCCTTGCTCTACCACATAGGCATGTTTTCCTCACTGTCCTGGACACCTTTTCTGGCTGAACTATAGTATGTCTATTTCTCCCTTGAATGTGTCCCAAAGGCTTCACAGAGCAGGACGAGACAACCAGGTCCTAACCCCTGCCCTCTCCCCAGGCCCAAACCCTGCACGGAGAACACATTACATGACTGCTCTGGACGTGTGTTAAGGCAGCTCATTCTCTCTCTCTCCCTCTCTTTCGCAGGCACACATACTCACATCCACAATGGCACTATCACACTTAACTCCCACGATCCCTCACACACATTCTCTCTCACACACACACACACACACAGGCGCTTGCTGGACAGCTGGTTACCACACACGCAACTGTCAGATTCCTGACATACACTCTCACACAGCCGTGAGCTCACTCACAGGCACACATCCACGCCCCACACTCACACACGCAGGGACAGGCACACCGACTGCTCAGTCCCCAGGGTGGTTCAGCCTGTGATGGCCCCACCTGCCCTCTGGGCCTGGCAGCTGCCATCCCCAGTCCACAGTAGCAGCATCCAGAGCAGGCAGGCCGCAGCTTTCCCTCTGAGGCTGGCCATGGCTCTCTTCTTCTCCAGGACAAGCATTTCTTGGCCAGGAAGAAAGGCCGTTGGGGCCTACTGGAGCATTGCCTGTGTGGAGAAAGACACGTCTCTAGTGAGGGGCTCTCAAGCTGAAAGGCCATAAGAAGAAACCTCTGCCCGCTCCCAGGAGGAATTCCCCATGCCCAGTCCCCAACCTCTCTTCCTTCCTCAGACTCAGCTGTTCACACAGCCAACAGGATGACTTTCTAAAAAGCAAGCCCAATGTCACCTCTCCTCCATTTATTCACCCATCTACCCTCCATGCTCCCAGCTGGCAGGTGCATATCAAGGACCTGCCAGGCCCTGGGTAGGACATGGGGTTGCAGATAGGAGTAGGAGAGGTCTTGGGGCTTGAGGACCCGCAGCCCCATCTTGTCAGAAGCTCTTCCATAATGCTGTCCTCATCCCCTACTGAACCTGGCACACAGGCCTGCCATGATCTGCCCAGCCCTGTCCAGCCGGACCTCTCACCTCTCCCCAGTCCCCCACCAAGCTGCTCTTCCTAGCAGTTTCCCACTGTCGCCAGGTCTGCAACACATCCTTGCCTCTATGGAAGCTTTTCTCTGTGCCTGAAGTCCCCACACCCACCCTGAGTGTCCCTGGCAGTGCTCAGCTCAGGGGCCGCCACTCAGCTATCTCCACAGGAAGCCTGAGCACCCCTTCTGTTAGCAGTGGGCTGCCACTTTAATAATCCATTTGCCTACGGTCGGCCCCATGAACTACGTGATCCAAGCTGCCTTCGCTCACAGACCTAATGGATCAGAGCCCCGTATCCAAGGTCAGTAACTAGCTATGAGTGAAGGGAAAGAATGACGAATTGAATTGGCCAAAGGATCCTTGAACCTCAGTGTTTGCAATGGTTGGGATGTTATCTCAAAGGCAATCACGCAAGCAATCATCATAAGGGTTATTCTGATAAAAATAATAAGTGAATACTTGTTTTAGATTTTAATAAACAAAAAAAAAATACTAAGCAGGTGGCAAGGCAGTAAGTTGAAAGCAAGCTTATTTACTCTCTGTTTTCAAAGTGCCAATCCAATGCAGGCATTCACAATGATCAATGGGAAGACTACAGAGGACCAGGGAACTGCATCCCACAGATGAGCATGTCCAATGCAGCAGAGCCACATGCCACCACTGGTGCCCAGGAGGGGACCTGCAAACTGAAAAACCACAGAGGAGGAGGAGCGAGCTCATGGGTGAATATCTGTGTTTGTATGTGTGTGTCTCGCTTGTTATGACATTTTTCTGAAGTACGCTGACATTTCAGCTTTTCATCAATGGCAATCTAAAAGAACTTAAAATGTTTCAGTGACTCAGAAAAGAACCTCCACAAACCTGGATATCAACAGGGCTGCACTTGATGACAAACACAGGTGAGCCAGTCTCTGGAGTCTTCCCCCACCACGTGCATCCGGGTACATGAATGCACACATGCACACACACACACACACACACCCGGGAAGCAAGCTGAAGGCATGTGCACATTTGCAATCATCAGCTGCCTGAGCCTCCTCCCCTGCAGCGAACCTGCCCACCCACTCCCCCTCATGTCACACCCACCCTCTCATCACTGGAATTCCTTGTGGCTTTCAGCACACACTCTGCCACCCTGTGCTCTGTGCAGGTTGCAACCCTGTCCTGGCATACCCTTCCCCAGCTTGGCCTCAGGGTGGTGGAGCTTGTCTAGTTCCAATCAATTCTTACAACTCTCCGTGGGGTAGCTGTGGTCATTCCTGTTCTACAGAGTATAAGTGATCTCAACCAGAAGTAACTTGCCCAAGGTCACCTCCAGCAGAGGTGGAGCAGGGATGGGACACCCTGTAAGCAGGCAAAACAGTGCTCCAAGGGAAGTCAGACTGCTTTTCTACACTGAGTCTAGACATCACTGACCCACCTGTGACCCCCCTCAGCCACTGGAGAGCCATGCCTGGAGAGATGCCCTCACCTCCCAGTGAGCCAGGCCCTCACGCCCTGACATTCCTCCTACCCTCTGTATTTACCAAATGCCAATACATAACACAGCTTTTAATACAGCACTTTTTAGATGCATTTAACCAAAGATTTATGACCCTGTCTGGGTTTAATATCAAATGACTCACAAATTCCATCCATGACCTTTATCTGCCCATAGCCCATTCAGGTTGTCTCTGTCCTCCAGACTCTGCCAACAGAATCCCACCATGTCTCCCGCACCTCCAGGACTCTCTGCAGGCCTGGGGGCTTATGTCTGGACGCTCACAAGGGGTGGGACCGAGGGATTGCTCCTCACATCCTGTCTTTCCTCTGACCCTTCCTCACCTCCCTGATGAATAAGCAGATGACTGGACCAGCCACATTTCTCCCTTGAGGTTGAAACATTTATTTGTTCCCACAGGGCCTGGCATAGGTCCCAGTTGCGGCCTGTGTTGTGCCACGCTGCTATCATCCGCCCACGATCTGTCTCCCCCAGCAGCCTGGAGGCTCTTTGAATAGGTTTCTGGAGTCCTGGGGATCAGCACAGAGCAGGTGCTTGGTGGCTGCTGACATTTGAGGGCAAGGAAGAGAGAAAGGACGGGGAGAGAAGGGAAGGAAGGAAAATAGGGGAGGCTGATAGCTGGGCTGCCACCCGGAAATACTGAACTCAGAGAACCCAGACGCTGGCAGCTGCTGGGCACACGGTCATCCAGGCACCATTCCTGTCTCCATTCTGCCTAAGAACTAGATAGATGACACCGAGCCTGACCTGGACAGGCAGGTACTCTCACTGACTGGGACACAGGTAAGATGCACACCAGAGCAGGATAGGATCAAATGAGCACTGGGAGAAGGAAGTGCAGGGAGTTTGGGAAGCATGGGGCTGGGGGAGGGTGTCTCCTAAGCATTTCAGGGGGAGATCAGACTGCCCAGCTTTCTTCCAAGCCAGTTTGGAAGGCTGGGTAGGACGCAGTTGGACAAAAGGCAGGTGACCATTTCAGGCAGGGGGAACAGCATCTGCAAGGCCCCAGAGGGAGAGCCAGAGCATGGTACTTAGGGGACTTCCTCATGCAGGACGGGCATGTGGGTTCATCTCAGGACAGGTATGTGAATTTTATAATTTGGTCCCTGACACCTTGAAAGCAAAGCACACTCCTCTTACTGGGGCACTAACGGCCACCTTGCAAGAACACAGAGTATAGTTGAGTGATGATACTCAGAGCAGCAGAAGGTAGCTGCAGGAACAAGAAGAAAGGCTCTGCTCCCAGATGGAACCTGTAGAGGCAGTTGGAAGTCCGAGGCCACCGATCAGAGGGTCCAGGGGAAGGACAGAGAATCTTAGCAAGTCAGAGCTGGTTGCCCAACCCTCTCATCCCTCACAGCTGTCTGGAGGCAAGGACTTGTCTGTCTGGTCCATTCTGCTGCCTAGCACCTAGAACAGCTCCCAGCACTTAATGAGCCCCTACATAAGTATTAGATTGATGAGTAATGATGAATGGTCAGCATCTGCCTCTGCTGCTATCTGATGCTGTCATATATCTCAAGGTGGCTAGGACTCATTCCTTAGAAGAACATAGACATCATCAAGGAGCTATGAAAGTAATTGAATAACTACTATTCATTATCTACCACATGACAGGCACTGATTGCTGCACTATCTCAGGTGACCTTTCAAGACAGGCATCGTCATTTCCACTGGGTGAAGGAGGGACCCCAGAGCCAGTGGATTAGAAGAGGGCCTGGGACTTAAACCCAGGCCTCCTCCACCAGGCACAAAGCCCACACTTCTCCCACGATCTCTATGAATTCAACAAATCCAAATACTAGCCACAACTACTAAGCTGTCATGTTTTTGTGAAATAAGAAAGATGATGGACAGGTAGGGAAATGGTAACATCCGTAATTGTTCAGGGCTCAAGATATTTGATAAATTCCCCTCATGGCAGAAACTAGGCCTTATCAAAATTGTACTCCAAGTTTTTAGAGGAACATTTGTCACAAAATCAGCACTCAAAAATTGATTGTTTCTGTACAGAAGCAATGAATAATCTGGAAAGAAAATTAAGAAAACAATTCATTTTATAATAGCATCAAAAATGATAAAATGTTTACAGATGAATATAACCAGTGAGGATCAAGACTTGTACACTGAAAACTACAAAACATTGATGAAAGAAAATTCAAGAAGACCTAAGAAAATAAAAAGATATCTCATGTCATTGCTTGATGGTTGACAGAGTTACTGTTTGGGGTGATGAAAGTTCCAGAAATAGACAAGGGTCACAGTAAACTTGCAAGTCAGTATTCACATTTTACCAACGAACAACCTGCAGGTCAGGAAGCACAGACAACTTCCCTAAGCACACACCCCTAGTAATGATGGAGCTGATCTTGCTCTCAGGTTTGCAGGACATCAAAGCCCATGCTCTTTGAAGCACTAACCATTGGCATATTGTGAGCTTACTGAGTACCAGTACCCAGTAAGGGCTTCATACATAATAACTTACTTCATTTGAACAGTAGAGCCTCAAGAGTAAAAAACTGAAGAGCATGGAGTCTCAGTAGCCTTCCCAGAACTCCATACCTAGGAGCCAGGATTCAACCCCTGGCAATCCAATCACAGGCCCACACTCACAATCTCTCAGCAACACTGCTTCTCTCAGGATGTCTGGAATCTGGATGGAGAATTGCTTATTTCTTAAGTCCAGAAACAATGAAGGAAACAAGCAAAGGACATAGTCAAAAGCCAAACTATGCATCACACAGTTCACAGGAAGGAGAAGACAGGGTATCAGAAGGGAATGGGGAAGAAACTGTCAGATAATACCCTAGAGGGAAGAAAATGGCCTTCCTCAGCCTGTGGATGTGTCAGATTATGTTAACTGATTTTCAGACTTTGAACCAACCTTGAATACCTCGGATAAATCCCACTTGGCCATGCTCTATAATCTTTTTTATACATCACTGGATTTGATTTGCTAATATTTGGTTGAGAATTTTTACAACTATATTCACGAGAGATGGGGCTGTAGTTCTCTTCTGTTGTAATGTCTTTGTCTGGTTTGGGTATTACAGTCATGCAAGCTTCATAGAATGAGTTAGGAAGTGCTCCCTCTGCTTCTGCCTTCTGGAAGAGATTATAGAGATGTCAGGAATAAACAGAGTGCTCCTAGGAAAACATCCACTGAGTGAGGCAGGCCTGGTGTGGAATCCTAGCTCTGTTCCTTGGCAGCATGAACGAGCACTTCTTATACTCAGTTCCTTCAACCATAAGAAAATGATGATCTCTAGCCCATCAGGGAGGAGGGCAGAGTTACACAAAATGATATCTGCAAGAGAAATGATTTCTATATGCAGGAGAGATCCTGGTGGAGGGTAGGTGCTCAGTAAATGTGAGGTTTCTGGCAGCCCCTCTCCTTTGCCCTCCCCAGCCACCCCAGCCCACAGCCCCCACAAGCGTGGGGCACTGATATTCCATCTCTCTCTCACCCAGCCCCGAGCGGTGTCCAGGGGTTAGCTGCCAAGCTGGCAGGATGCAGGCCACGCCCCTGTCCCTGAGAGGCAGAGCTCTGCCATTAGTTTCCCCAAAGTCCAGCAATTAATTTACTGAGCTGAGTTCCTTCCACAAGCCAGTGCATTGCCATGGTAACCAGCATTCCCATTCAGGGACCCAGAGGAAGGGGGAGGAAAAACACTGAGCAGAAAGCAATTTAGAGAGAGAAAATGAGATTCGGCACATTGCGAGGGCAGCATGGACAGAGTTTGAGCTCTGTCTGACTCAGAGGGCCTGGCCCCTGCCCGTGAATGTGGGGGCCGTGTGGAATGAGGCACCTCTGATGTGTTGCTGGGGTGATGCGCGATGTTCTGGGGAGGAATCTGGTCAGGACATAAAAGCGTGGTGTGTTGTGTCCAGACCACTGAGCACGGGCTGAGCTCCGAGCCTCTGACACAGCCCTGCTGCGCTGCCTCAAGATGCAAACTGCACTTGCTGGTCAGACAGGGACGACAGACCGGGGTGGCTTCTGCCTCCACTGGGCTGCTCAGGGGCCTAACCAAGCTCATTGCAGAGTCTGCATCCTGGGTGCGAAACTCGACTCTGTATGACTTAGAGCAAATGTTCTTCAGTCAACAGTATAAACCAAGTACTTCCTATGTGTTGGCCAGGATCTGTCATCAGTATCTGAATTCTCTTGGGCCAGCTAGCACAGAGATTAAGCCTCTCGATGAGAATCCCTGTGTACAAATGCCAATCCTGCCACCTGCTAGCTGTGCCAACCAGAGGAATTCACTCAACCTCTCTGGACCTCAGCCCTTTCATGTATGGAGTGGGGATAAAAATACTTATCTCACAGGCTTTTTGGGGTTAATTAAATGAGTTACTCTATGTAAAAAGCTTACAACCTACCTGGCCATTAAGAGGTGCTTAAGACACACTATTATTTTTTCAATCCTTAGTGTTTTCAACTATAAAATGGGAGAAATATCCTGTACTTCAGAGATCTGTGTGTGTAATAATTTTAATAAATTAAACTGGTTCCATTATTGTCATAATCTGCTATGGAGGGGAGACCTGCACATCTGTGCTACTCGCAGGCCTCAGTGGATGCTGACAGGATAGGGGTGCTGGGTATTTCATTGCTCCAGCCTCTTATTCACTCATGTCCTAAATCAGGTTAAGCCTTTTATATAATGCTTTTTTCCAAGGAGCTTGCAGCCTAATGGTAGAGACAGACAAGTAAGTAGGTGTGCATATTTCCATGCGGTCAGTGCTCTAATAGAGGGGAGGACACAGTATCATGAGAGCTGAGAGAACAAGCTCCTCATTCAGGCCTGGGAGGTCAGGGAAGGCTTCCTGGAGGAGGTGATGCCTGAGCTGAATCTGGAAAGATGGGTGGGGAGTAGTCAGGAGGACAAGGATGTCTTCGCCAGGAATAGCCCATCTCCCATGTGCTACCACTCGTGGGGTGAGCAAGAAGCACCATGGCTTGGAGAGGGGATGAAGAGAATGCTGGAAGTTCAGGCTGCAGCAGAGGTAGGGATTCATGGGGAGGGAGCATTCAAGTGTGAAGAAAGAGCATTAACGAAGGAAGCCTAGAGGCTTGTGCGGTGACCCAGAGAAAAGGTTCAGAATTTGCTCAGAGATCCCCTGGGGCCAATGGATGTTAGCACTCACAGGAGTGGCACATACTGATGTGACTCAGGGAACTCTGCTGACAAGGATGGATTAGAGGAACCAAGGAGGGGGCTAGTGCAACAATCCCAAAGAAATGCCAGCAACCTTCCCTATGACAGCTGTGGGCACAGTGGTCCAGAGGCAGATTCCGTGACATCAGGTGACTGGCAGGGAGCAGGGGAATACAAGGAGGACAGTGTCTGGAAGGACGCCTTGATTTCTGGTGTGAACACCAGGGAGCCCATCAGTGAGGGGCAGGACGATGAGCCCCGGCTGCACACACCTCGAGGTGAGTCTGAGTCACCTGTAACACAACCAGGGGGAGAGTCCAAAGACATATGGGCATTGGGACCAGAGCACAGAAGAGAAATTGGGGTTGGAGATACTCCTGGAAAGGTGTAGAGGGAGTAGAAGACAGAGCTCTGAGTGGTATCAGTGCTTAGGCGACAGTCAGAGCAGGGAGAGAAGCCACACACACCCCATCTATGACACTAAAGTAAGCTTCACTTTCAATCACTGCACTTGCTAATATAAGTGGCATGCCATAGTACTTCTGTCTCTTAAGTTTTCCTACCTTGATCCAAGATTTGATTTTCATAGTAGAGAGTCCTATGTGGTGTACTTTTACCTTAAACACACACACACGCACACACACACACACGCGCACACACACACACACAAACTGCATATTTTGCTGTGGTGGCATCAGAAAAGACCAGCAAGGAACAGAACACCAGTCGCCCCCTGGGCATCATCTACACCTAAACAGGGCACTATCTGCTAAACAATACCATTAAATGGCATCCAGAGACTCACAGATTAATACCCAAAGTGTCAAGGATACAATTGCAAAATTACTCATTACACCAAGAACAAAGACAATGACAACTTCAATGAGGAAACCCAATTAATTGATTCCAACACTGAAATAACTATTTTTAAAGCAGCAATCATAGGAATACTTCAGTGAACAGTAACAAGTACTCACGAAACACATGAAGAAAACAGAAACTCAGCAAAGAAATAAAAGATATAAGAAACACCAAAAAGAAATGAAAGGGCAGAAAAATACAATAACCAATATTTTAAAAATCTCACAGCAGACCCAATCCTAGACTGGAGACAAGAAATCAGAGTAAAGAACCAGAAAACTTGAAAACAACAAATGGAATTCACCCAATCTGAACAAAAGCAATAAAACAGACCGGACCAAAAAAATGAGCAGAGCCTTAGGAATCTATAAGAAAATAACAAAGTTCATAACTTTAATATCACAGAAGTCCAAGAAGGAGAGGAGAAACAATATGGGGATGAAAAAAAAATCAAAGAAATAATGGAAGAGAAATTTCCAAATTTGCTAAGATCCGAGAAGCTATAGATCCTGTCTATCCCTAAATAGAATAAACCTCAAGAAATGTGTGCCAAAACACATCATAATCAAACTTCTGAAAACTAAAGACAAAAAACATATTGAAAGAGTCCACAGAGAAGTGACCCATCACCCCCAGAGAGGCAAAGTAACACACATGACAGATTTCTCACTTGAAACCAAGGAAACCAGGCAGAAATGGCACAACATTCTTCAAGTGCTGAAAGAGAAGAACTGTCAACCCACAATCCTATATCCACAAAAATACCACTCAGGAATAAAGTGGAAGTAAAGACATCTTACAGGAAGGAAAACTAAGATAATTTGCCACTCACAGACTTACCCTTAAAGAATCACTAAAGAAAGTTTCCTGAACGGAAATGATAAGAGAAAGAGGGGTGGACTTCAGGAAGATGAACACTAACATGGGTAAAAATAAAGGTAGATATAACAGACTACGCCTTTCATGAATTAAAAAAAAAAGATGATTAAAGCAAAAGTTATATCATCATCTGATATGGTGCTCAATGTGTGTAGAGGAAATTCTAAAGATGTTGTTTATATTTTGAGGGGCAGAGTAAAAGGATCTGAATAAGTAATAAGGTTTCTACACTTAACTCAAAGTGGTAAAACGTCCACACCAGTAGGTGCTAAGCTATCTACATACATTGCAAGTATATAGTACAGAGCAATCACTAAAAATATACTGTCTGAAGACATGTATGCAAAAACATTATAAATAAATCAAAATGGAACTGTAAAAATTATTCAAGTAACCCACAGGAAGGCAAAAAACAGAAACTAAGGAATGAGGAAGTGAATGAACAAAATGAAAACGCATAATAAAACGGCAAACTTATCCCTTTTTTAGAAAAGCACAGGATATAGAGCAAAGTGCATGAAAGAGGTTAAAAATCCAATCCATTCAGCAATTAGTCATTCAGGCCTCTCGACCCCCCAAGTTGGTTGCATAAGTAACCTTGCCAATCAGCTGTAAGGCAGCTGGTATCACCCCCTGTTTCACAGACGAGGAAACAAAGACTGAGAAGGCTACGTAATTAATCATTGAAGGTTACGTAGCCAGCGTGCAACAGAAGGAGATCTGAACCTAGGCCTGGTTGAAGAGGTAGGGGAAGAAGGGAAATGTTGACTGCATACCTTATTACCTTCCCTGCATTGTGTCAGACCCTTAGATTTCAATATGTGAATTTTGGGGAGACACATTCAGTCCATAGTGAAGGACAGAACTGCAGCCCCTGCAGGAATCCTCTGTGCGCACACAATAAACAGGTTCCCAGAAAGGTAAAGCTCCTCACAGCATCCCTATCCCAAGGTTATCTTTGTGAATTTCTGATTCACCCAGAATTAGAAACATCATGATAGCCCCTTGGTCATCATCACAAGCATAAAAATGAATCACTCCCAATATTCAAGAGGGAGAGAGGGAAAACATGAATTTTCATTCCCTCCAGCAAAAACAGGATGGATAGCAAGCAGAGGCCCACCTGTCCCTTTCCAGAGGCCATGGGATTGGGGCAAGCATTCCTTGTACACTTGTAGCTCCTCTTCTCATACCCACACCCAACCCACCACCAAGCCCCATCAGCTCTTCCCCGCCCGTCCCCCCCCCCCAGCATAGCACAGCTCTGCCAGGATCTCCCCTGCCCACCTCTGTCGGCCTGGACCACGCCTCCTTTCTCTCTTGCGTGGAGCACTGTGCAAACCTCCTAACTGTTCATCTTTCTTACTCTCTCGTTTCCCTCTGCACTAGATCCTCTACAAGTAGACAGTGTAATCTCTAAACAACAAAAAACTAATAAAACCCTAATACTTGCACAGCTTCAGCTAGACCCAAGGATGAGCTAGAAATGCTATTTGTTTTCATCCATCTCAAACGTGAGTCCTATTCTGCCACTGTTACCTCCTCCCTTCCTTCTCTCCTCTTCCTGTTCCACTCATCCTTTCCCTTCTATTCTTCTTTCTCCTCTTCATCACCCCCCCTTCTTCTGCTCTCTCTTCTTCTTATCCTTCATTTATTTTTGCACATTGTATTGTCCAGTCACAGTGTGAGTCTCACAGAAGCCAGGGCCATCCCTTGCCACCTTCGCATGCCCACCATGAGCACAGTGAGCACGTTCACTTTCAGCCAGTTTGTGGACAAGAAGGCTGGGAAGATGCTGGGACCTTTCAGTGGATTATAAGGACACCAGGCAGAATACAGGAAGACCAGGTTTAGCCAAGAAAATACAGGGATGGTTACACACGGTACCCCCAAGTGTTCAGTCAGTGCTGACTGGTTAATAGATTCATATGCTATTATTCCTCTTCGAATGTTGGCCTTGTGTGCATCAATTTTTTTTGATATTGGATGATAAATTTCTTGATGAACAAAAATGGCCTTGACTTATTATGATCCTTGACACTCATCATTGGCAAAAAGTTGATGCTTAATAAATATTTGTTGAATGAGTAAATAAAAATGGCAGCTGATCCAATAGACTGTTAGGTCCCAGTTACAGGGAGCAAACGATGACACAAACAGTACAAATAGTAGCCAGAACTGTGCTGGTGGTTTCACTCACACTGCTTTATTCACAAGCGGCTGGCAAAGCACTTATTACAGTTGAGTAAGCTCAAGTTCAGAGAAGTTAAGGAATGTGCCCAATTGTACAGCCAGGAAGTGGTAGAACAGGGATTTAATCCCAGGCCATTATGACCCTAAACCCTGTGTTCTTTTCATTTAATCAGGAGGATTGGTCTCTGTCACTCTGCAGAATGGAAGTACTTGATCAGGTGCCTCGTAGGAAGGGAGGAAAGGAAAGAGCTCAGGGCTTCAGGAGTCCTTGGTCCTGCTAATGAGCAACAACATCCATTCAGTGATTATTTCCTCCCCACTCAGACATCCTGATGATTTAAATAGAATCAGCTTAAGTCCTACGCTGCCAAAATGCAGTAGGATTAATTTGATTGAAGGGGGAGATGGAAAAAGTGAGAAATGTGTTTTCCTAAACTCCTTCTTCATGCTATGAATTCAAAAGCATTTTCTGTTTCGTTTTTCCTTTTTTATCACTTCCCTAAGAAGAGGATGGTTGCCAGTCCTGTCCCTCACAGGGGCTAGCTAGGAATGCCCACTCTCAAAACAATGAAGAATTGTTAACCTGGGCTCCACGTGACTTGGAAGGCACACCCTCCTGCTGAAGCTGTCACCAACTTCCTCACTGCTCTCCACTGTCACTGAAGTCATTGATTCATTATGTCAACAAGCATTTACTGAGTCCCAAATGTGTGCCATGCATTGTTTTAATCACTGGGTGCAACAATGTCACTGTCTCCATAGAGCTTACTTTCTAGACACAGAGAAAAGCGAAATTAAACAATGTAACAAAGAAATAAAGGAGATAGTTTTAGAGAGTAACAGTTGATTTGAACACAGAGAAACAGTGTCACAGGAAAGAAGGTGACTTGGGCGGGACATTTTTCACACTTTGTAACAGGAAAGTCTCCTCTTAGTTGAGGATGCTTAAACTGAGACCTGGAGCATGGGAAGGAGCCAACCTTTCAGAACAGGGGATGGGATGAGGAACGAGGAGCCCCTGTTAGCTGTTGGATCCCTGCAGCCAAGAGCCTCAGACACAGCCTCCCGCCTGAGAATCAGCCTTGCCAAGGCTTTCTACATGTTCTCGCAAGGACCCAGTGAGTCCTCAACACACAAATATGATCTGTAAGCTTGAGGAAGAATCTTGCAGGAAACCCCCACTGCCTCTGGACAAAGTCTGGAATCCTCATCGCAGACCTTCATGGACTGGCTTGTACCAAAAGGTCTCAGCCTGACCATTAGTAGCCAGATTACATGTCCACTTGGGTCTGTGCCAACAAGGGAAAGTTAGGATGGGGAGAGAGGGTGGTGCAGGGTGGGTGGAGGGGGCCGTCTGCACTCCCCCGATTCCACGAGGCAAGGGTTTGTGGGTTTCCCGTGAGTCAAACAGACACCACAGAGGGGAGTGACGCTTGGGCTACTGGGTCAGTGCCCAGCCGAGATAATTGTCTGAGAAGGAGACTCCAGCTGTCAGAAGCCATGAAGGGCACTGCAGGGATGGAAGAGGAAGATCCCATTCTAACCAGAGGAAATCCCCGAAGTCGGGGAGCTGAGGAAGTTCCATGAGAGAGCCACCACTTGGAGGCCTGAAACACAGAGAAGTTTTGATGGCAAAGACAGCTGAAAGAGGACTGCAGCCACTGAAGCAGAGGCCTACTGCCTTCGCCTCCCCTTCATCCTCAGCCCAGCCCTCCAGAGAGAGAGAGAGAAGAGGGAAAGGGCCGACTGCCTCCCCCAACCTCCCCGCCAGGTCCCTTGGGAAAATCATTCGACCTCCACTGTGATGGGAGAACAGAGAGCTTCACAGTGAACCAGGATCACATTTTTATACTTGAGCCAACTGGACTGGTTTCTGCTATACCTGAAGGTGAACAGAAAGTTGCAGGATGTGGTCAAAGTTTATTAAGGCACAGGGAAGGGGGTTTTGACCCAACATGGTTGAATGCAGGGGTCAGAGAAACATAAAACTCTTTCACTCTCATCTGCCACTAAGTTTCAGTCGTTCAGGGTGGAGACTTTAGCATTAGCACCATTAATCACCCCTGGATCAGGCTGACAGGACTTGCAGGTAAATAAGAAAAATGTCCCCTCCCTACCACTGATCCACTCAAGGTCTGTGGCATTGCGAGTATTAACTGATTTATCCGTGAATTCAGTTAAGATTTATAGAGCATCTACCACGCAGCAGGCACTGAGCCAAGATATTTATCTCCTCTGCCACATGGATTCCCACAGTCACCTGCCATGCTCAGTTACCAACCCCTTTCACAGACTGAACCCCTGAGGCCAGGCCATGCTTGAGGCCGCACAGTTATTAAATGGCAGAAGCTGGATTCACATTCTGGGCAGCTCCACTCTCAGGATTACCAGCTGCCTCCAAGAGAAAATAAAGTTAAAAATGGAAAGTACAGCCCAGTGGGGCTTTGATGTTGTGGTTTGATTTTTGTGCTTTAAGTGACATGCAGCAAACATGCTCATAAATTGTGACTCATATATTTCAGCCCCCAAAGGTGTTGAGTCTAATGGGTGTTAAGTGGGGTTGGGCGAGAACAGCTGTACACCTTGACCTTGTGTGCAGACATGGAGTGTTCAGAGACTGTCTCCACCTGGTCCCCCTCTGAGTTCCTGCACCCCAGGGATTGCTTCCTGCCTGGTCCCATGACTGCTTTTTTCCTTTTGAGCCTCTCTCCTTCAGGTAGCTGAGCCCATCTTTTGCTTTTGGTGAAAACTTCTCTCCTGTTTTCAGTCAATGTGGTTCATGTGAATGCTCCCTGCTTTCTTGGCTACAGGGTGGCATGGGACCAGATTGAGCCAATGTGGACTCCACATTTCCCTGGATGAGGATGAGTTTCTGGGTAAGGAGGGACATGCCCACTAGAGGTGCTGAGTTTGGAGATGCAGATGACCACGTGCCATCACATCAAGGGAACCCGATGGAGAGTGAAGCTGCACACCTAGGGGATCAGACAAGATGCCGCCCTTAAGCATTTTAACCTAATGTTGCCCAGAGTCCAGAGGTACTCAGGGCTTTTGCGTCACATGAGACAAATGTTTCTCCACCCTCATTTCTTAAACTTAAGCCAATGTGAGCTGGAGTTCTTCCACTTGAAAACCACGGAGCAGGCACTTGTTGCACTTGGCAAAGCCTGGCAGACGCAGCCCCCTCATCTGTGGAACTCACCCGGCCTCTCCCAGCAGGCAACTCTGTTTCTTAAACTCCTGCCTCCTGCCTCTGTATCCTGTCTCCTCTTTCTCTCCTTTCATCCTTGATTGACAACTCCGTTTAGAGATGCTGCCCCAGAATTACCCCATTCAACCTCCACCTCCAAGGGCTGACTTCCAAAATCCACCCAGGGATCCCACCCCTGCATCCTTCCTGGGCCAACCGGGCTGCACAGGACAGCCCCACCCATCACACACACACAAAAAAGCTCTTTATTGTTATATTAGATTCTTTGTACATCATAGAGCTGTAATTATCCCATTTTTATTTCTTTCACATTTTCAGTATTGAATTCTTCCCAGATTTTTCTTCTTTCTCCCCCGCTCCTCTGCTGAGTACAATGTCTCAGTTCATTTCACAAGAGATTGTCTCAGATTACAGGGTCTTGAGGACACAGAAAGATATTTCTGTTTAATTTATTTTGAGTGGCGTCTGGTCTGCTGAAGCAATACCTATAAATAGTGCTCCGGCATCCACGCCGATTTTGGAGGTGCCGTCCCAGCAGGCGCCCTTTTTTCTGGGGGAGAATAATGAGTGCCCCCTCGTGACACGTGAGACAGCACAGTGGGAGAGCTACGGGGTCATGGGGCCACAAAGATGCCACACAGTCCCTGTCTCCCCACTCACTGGCCATGTGATCCCAGCAAGTCTCTTGAAGCTCCAGTTGCCTCATCTGTAAAAAGGGGAACTAATCTACCTCATCGGTTGCTTTGCAGGATTAGAGTCCTGCTGTTAATATATCAATGTCAGCCTTAAAAATATCTCTAAATAAAGAGATAGATAGATGATAAACTACGAGCACTTGATAAAAGGAAGCTGTCCTTATCAGACAATCCTTTTTAGTGTTTATTTCATGCTGATGGTACTTTCTGCACCACCATACAGAGAACCTTGTCAGAGAGCATAGTGTACCCTCACACTCTCTGTCAGGCCATGCTTGAGTCCTCCCTCTGCCCCTCTACGTATTCATTCAAACTTGGATGCTTCCAGCGACCAGGAGCTCACTACTTTGCAAGGCCCTAAGTGCATCTCAGAATCCTAAAATGTTGGAGCTTCAGGTATGTCGGCTGTCTTTAGAGAAAGAAGCTGAAGAAGGACAAAGTGGCTGAGCTGAGCCCAGGTCTGAGGTGCCCTTCCCCAGTTTAGAACTCTGTTTCATTCCAGGCAACCTCAGGCAACTGGACTATTTGGAATCTGTGCCTTCCAAGACTCCGTAGACTCTAATACAAGTTCCCATGTCTGCCCCTGTGGACCACACACCACATACCCTCTGAGGACAGTTTCCTTTCTGAGAGTGAGATGCCTCCATCCGTGCCAGATTATAAATGCCCTGTTTATTGTACCCTGTGAATTTGCAAAGGGCCTTGCTCACCCCAAGCATAGGTATCACAGAAGAGACTGGTCCCTTCATATTCTATCCCAGCTTCAAGACTCCTCTTGACTCTCCAAGGCTGGCCTCAATCTGATACGAACCTCACACCCCACCTCATGAACCTTATTCTCCAACCTCAAAGACTTCTCTTTCCTCCTCAAACACCAGCATTTTATTTTCCTAACTCCTGACATTGTCTCCTGACATTGACATTTCAGAGATGGTATCTTTCCCTTGCCAAGCAGACTCCTATTCATCCTTCAAAGCCCGGTTTACCTGCCTTCCCCTCAGTGAAGTTTTCTCTGATTTCTCAGGCAGGAAGTGTGCCACTACCTTCTCTAGGTTCCTATAGACACCTGTTTTTAGCACTCCACAGGTTGTATTAAAAGTTATCTATTTATTTGTCTGTCTTCTCCACTGAGCTCCTTAGACCTAGGGATTATGTCTCTAGTCTCTCTTCCTTCTGTGCCTGGAACAGTGATGGGCACAGAGCAGGTGCTTCATGTATTAGTGTAACAGAGAGCAGAATCAATGGGTTGAGTATCTGAACTGTGTGTTTAACTTAGAAAGAAGGAGCTTTCTTTTATTTTTTCTAATGTTTAAAAAGTAATGTTGAAACTTCTATTTCCTGAGAACAGAGCAAGCATGTGGATTGGCACAAGACTTACTTTCTTATCCTAGTCACAAAGCATGCTTATTTTCTTCCAAGAAGTAGCCTCAGACCCTACAGGGACCCTGTCTTTCCATGGGCATGAGCACACAGACAAGGTCAGGCCTGCACCAGGGAGGGGCCAGGCAGGGAGGCTCTGCAGGATGAATTTTCTTCCCAGGGAACTGATTCACAAATGTGCCCAACACAAAGGTACCAAGAGATGTTTATCAGCCATCACAATGTGGGATTCTCCAGCCCATTTCCTCCCAGAGCCTGTTGCTTTGTCTCCACTGTGCTGGGACTCCCAGGCCAAAGCTGGGCAGGAGCTCCTGAATTTATCCCCAACAAGGGAGCATGTGGGAGGGAACTCTGCTCATTATCCTGGTGCTTTGCCATGTCTAGCCAAGTTGGGCTTTCAAACAGTCTGAGCATTTATTGGAGGGAGAATCCAACAAGAGGGATATAAGAACAGCCCCCTGAAAGGTTCTATCTGAACAAAGGACCACTGCAATCCCACCTCCTTTCCCCTTCACCTGAGAAACCATCCAGGAACAGCTAATAAAACCTGTTGCTGCTAATCCATTAACTCATTCATTTGTCCATTCGTGTATTTGCTTTCTCATTCATTCTTTCATTAGTCTGCTCACTCGCCGCCCATTGTGCATTTTCTGTTGCTATAATACCAGACTGGGTAATTTATTATAAAAGGAGATTTATTTGGCTCACAGTTCTGGAGGCTGGGAAACCCCAGTGCATGGCGCAGGCATCTGGCGAGGGCCACCCCACGGTGGAAGACAGAAGGCAGAAGCAAGCGTGTGAGACACAGAGAAGCCCCAGGGGCCAGACTCGCTTTATAACAACCCACTCTTGCAATAACTAACCTGCTTTCTGCAATAACAACATTAATCCGTTCATGAGGGCTCTACCCTCATGACTTAATCACCTCTCACTAGGCCCCACTTCCCAATACTGTTGCCTTGGGGATGACGAATTTGGGGGGGACATATTCAAACCATAGCACCTGTCCATCCACACAGACATTTATTTCTGTCCTCCTTCTCTTTCTCCCTCCCTCCCTCACCCAAAGGCACACTTGTGCTGCAAACAGTAGGGACCACAGCACCACCCCCAATGGGATCTCACAGCAAGCATTAATCCAGGAAAAACAAAATATAACAATACAACCTTCAAGTATTTATGGGTGCCTCCTAGGGGCCAGACATTGTGCTAAAGAAACATGTTTTTTAGTATTCATTGGTTATTGTTCCCAAATTGTTCAAATGCTGGATTTTGATTGTTGTTTATGTTTGGATAGAGAAAAGGCTGTGGAAGCACGGGATGTTACTATTGGTCACATTGGGGGGTAAGAACCAGGAGGGTTGCTGATATCATTCCATTTGTGACCATATTCTTTGATTTCTTTTATAATTTAAAACATTCTGACAAGGAATGTTTGCCCAAATAGTACATTTTCTTTTTTATAGGAATTATATACATTTACCTTATTCACTTAGGACAGCCTGTAATTTTTGTTAAAAGCATGGGCTTTGTGCTAAGATATGGGTTTAAATCCTGGTTCTGCCATTTACTAGCTATGGGATTAAATGTCCATAAGCCTCGGTTTATCCATCTGTAAATTGGATACAGCATAGTTAATTCACAGGAGTAAAGTATGTGTGTGAGAATGTCCAACATACTGCCTGGCACCCACTGGCACTCAATCGCAGATAGGATCTGGGGCCACATTATTTTTGTTTTTACAGAGCTCAGAAGATGTCCTGGGAAAAATGAAATAAGAACTGACAGATGGAAATGGCAAGGAGAGGGCTTTCATTTGGATCAAGGGAAGAACTTTAAACCAGATATCCAACAGTGCACTATAGGCTGCCTTAGGAGGTAGCAATCCCTCTGCCACTGGAGGTGGGCAAGGAGAAGGTGGGCAAGAACCTGGGAGAGATGTGACAGGATTCAGGCAACAGATAAAGGAACTGGACAAGGTGCCCGCCATGGTCATTCTACAGCCTTCGAATGTAAAGAGCCTATAAAATAATGATCTTTTGGCAAAATCCCATGTGGTCACTCTTAATTTATAATCACAATGAAGTTTGTGGTTATGTTTCATTTTATTTTGTTTTATTTCTTCATGGTAAGTACAGTTAATATGAGATCTACTCTCTTAACAGATTTTCAAGTGTATAATACAGTATTGTTATATAGGCACAATGTTATACAGCAGATCTCTAGAACTTACTCACCTTGCATAAGGGAAGTTTTATACTCATTCTTTAAATGAGAGTTTGTTTAATTCATCTTTGTGATTGGCTTCCTTTTTCTTGTCTTTATATTATCAAGAGCAGAGTGTGCCCCACTCAGATCTCAGGCAGCCAAGGCCCACTCCCATTGACCTAGATCTGCTAACGTGCAGTTAAAGCAAAGGCTTCTCCTTAGTGATAAGTCCAACCAAAGGAGTTTTTTATTTTCAAAATTGTATCATGAGCCTAACTTGAAAAAAAAAATAAAGATACTCTCATCTCTACCAGAACTTAGCTAGAGTTAATGAGAAGTAATGAGCTTCCAGTAACTGGGAGTGTGCAAGTTAAGGCAAGTGGACAGTAGGAGGAAACTAGTATCAGATGGGTTTGTCACAGGAGGCCTGGGTTGCTTCCAGCTGGGCATCTTCATGAGCACAGCAGGCTGGGGGGTCCACCCTGCACATTCCCTGAGCACCTGCCAGGACTTCCCTTTGTCTGTGCTGTGATGTTCCTAGCTTTTAGTGTCTCATGAATGCTCAGTCCTAATACCTCTTGAGAACCACCAAAATGCCCAAGCCTTTGACCCAGTAATCTTATTCCTTGGGAATAATCTGGGGTACATCACTGCCAAGTGGAGGAAATATCGCAGACAAACAAAGATGCTCACTACAGCAGCATGAAGGGAATGGTTCACCCATCATGGCTTACCCACCTGCAGAAATGTTAAGAAGCAACACAAAATAGCACTTAATAAAATCACGAAGCAAGTGACTGATTCAGCTAAACAATAAAGCTGAGGAATGGTCACAGCATCTTACTCATTCATTCAATTATTCATTCATGTGGTCATTTATCCGCTCACTCATTGATTCGAGAAACCCTGTGCAAAGGAGGAGTTGTCATTCTGGCTCCTCTGACCTTGGGCTGGTTATCTCAGGCACCATCCTGCCCCCAACACACACACACACACACACACACACACACATGTGCACATACACATGCTGCCAAGTACTAGGTGGGAGATCAGAGGGTCAACCCCTGTGTGTCCTGGTGCCTCATGGGACCTGTGTTTGAGACCAGCTCTGCCTCCAAGTCGAAATCAGGCAAGTCACTCCCACGCTCAGGACTCTGTTCCCTCATCTGTGAAATAGGGAATTGCACTTTTCCCATCTTCCCATGCCTGTTCTTCCCTGATTTTGCAGCAATTTTTGTCTGGTAATCCAGTGTGTCTTCAATTCTTGAATAGGGGATTGGCTAAAATAAATCCTCAGAGACCTTTCCTATCCTAAAATAACCCTGTGGGCCTTTCTTATTTTCTATTCTCCTCGGAAGGCCTGCATCATTCCAAATATGAGGGAAAAGGCCTTTGTTAACATTAAAATGAGCTTTGAATCCTGCTTCCTCTTTAATCTCTCTGCCTATCCTCAGCTAAGTCATTCAAACTCTCTGACCTTTCATTTCCTTGTTTATAAAACTGACATATGAACGACACACACATAGTTCCCGGTCCTGGCCCATAGGAACCACACAACCTGTGTTAACCTCTATAATGACCACCATCAGCATCATCAAGGGAAGAGAAGGAGGCAGGAGGGGACTAATAGACTTTGAAGACTGGAAAGGAAGCTCTTAGAAATTGCAGGAAAGACCTTAAAAGCTCACCTGGTCCAAGCATTCCAGGTTCGGATCAGCCCTCCAATATTCCACAGAAATGGCCATTCAACCTATGTTTGAATACCTTTCGTAGTAGGGGACTCACCACCTAATAAGTCCATCTCTCCTATCTCTGGACAGCTCTTCCAACTGACATGGAATCCATGTCCAGTGAAACTTCTCCACCAGTCCTCCTAACTGGACCCTTTGGGGACCAAGAGAGCTGATCAGCTGCCCTTCACACAGGTCAGCTCTCTAGATGGCCACAGCCACCGTCTTCTCTGCACTGAGAGGAACCTCTGATGGTAGTATTTGTCTTTCCACAAAAGCCATGGCTTCTAATCCCAGGACATCCTGGTTTCTCTCTTCTGAATGCATGTGGACTTATCTGTGACCCTCTTACACTGGAGTCAGAGAGAGAGATAACTCGGATCATCCAGCCCAGAACAGGCCTGGAGATGCCCTGCTGGTCACACAGACAACAGGGGATGACCAGAGAGCATGGGCCTTGTCTAAAGGGGTGGCTGCCCCTCAACCCCAGCTGCTGATGGCCTTGCAGGGATTCAAGCCAAAAGGAAAACCAGAGGTTAAGATTCACATGTGAAATCTCTTGAACACTCTATGTTGGCAAATAACTAAAACAACCCATGAAGCATTAAAACTGAGGACTGGATCAGTCTGCAGGGAGCTTAATCATTTTGTAGGTATAAAACCTTTTAAGATTCTGATGAAATTTTGAACAAGCCATAGAAAAAATAGATACAAGTAATCTTTTGCTCCAAAGATTGTAAAGGACCCGTGTATTCCCTGGGGCTTCTCCCGGATACCGGGGAAAGGATATTCTCATCAGATCCCACCTCTTGCCTAACAAGAGAGGCCCAACAACATTGAGGTGACAATTTCTGACAGTTGTGTGGCTCCTCAGTAGCAGAGCCACAGGGAAACGTAGGATGGAGTTGGGGTACTTCCTTCTGTAGTGCCCAGGTCTGCAAGGCAGAAGCAAACTGAGATATGCATGCTGACCATGTGTGTTTCCTGACTGTCCCTTCTATCAGCTCCACTCAGCAAATGGGGAAACTGAGGCTCACTGGGCACAGTCACTTGACTCAAGGCAGTTAGATAAAGCAACAGAGTTAGGCTTGGGAGCCAAGACTAAAGGCAAAGCTCACACCCCTCAACTGCACCTTACTGCACACAGCCGGGCAGCGCAGCCGGTCAGAAGCCACTACAAAACCAAAGCCTGGCAATTTAGAACATCCCGGAACAACCCTTTGAACTAAACTAGAAGGGGTCTGAAGATGTGGTCTTCAGATTTCTAGGATCTTCCTTGTATAAATCATCAGTGAGAGATGGATTAGGAGCTGGAATGAGCCATGTGGACACAGATGTGCCAGCTCGGGGCTCTCAAAGATGACAACTAATAGAATGAAGTTCCGAGGAGGGACCCAACACAGAGCACCCAGACGGGCCAGTGGTGGTGCCTCCTTTGGCAGATGCCTGATAAGTGTGTCCGCCTGTCATCTCTGAGTCTCGCCTTGAGTGGGGAGAAGTGAAGGCACATTTTCCAGTAACACAACTAATACCAATTATGCTTTATAAACAAGACAAGAAACTCTGATCTGCTACAGAATGTGATATGCAGGGGGACAGGGGGAACAAAAACACCTCTCTGACCTAGAGGAGGTTGGGGAGCGGGTAAAATACTCACATAGGAAAGAAATATAAATTTAGATCAAGAAGGCAAAGTTCTTTGAGAGTAAACATAAAACCGAAGGGCGGCTGACCCTAACCCTATCCATTTACCCCCATCTTTCTCTCCTTTTATTCCAGATTTCTTACTGGAAAGTTGAAAGAGGCCGGTATATCTCAACAACTTTAAAAGTAGTAACCCCAAGAAAAGCTCTGGCATTTGACTCTCATGGCCATCCCCGGGCCCCTGTCTTCTGGGGCTGCTCAGCTAGAATCAAACAGGTGTGTTCTCACAGTCTTTGCTCTACTTTACCCTGAAGTTTAGGCAAAGCACAGACACATCCACTCTAAGCTGTGGTCTCTCTCTAGAGGGCTAAGTGTGTCCAGGCTTCAGAAGGAAACCGATCTGCGTTTGGAGAGAACACTCTCTCCAGGCTGCATCCACCCACCTCTCATTCCCTTATTGTCACCTGGGAAGACGGTGAAAGCTGAAGCCTGTGATCTCCAGCACCTGCAGCAGAGTGCCCGAGTCTTACCTGTCAGGGAGAAGTTCTCAGGAATGCCAGCTGGGGCTCCAGTCCTGGGCCCAGGTCCACTGGAAACAGTTCCAGGAGAAGATGCCAGCCCCAGGCAGCCCCCTCCTGGGGGGCACCTGTCAGCAGCCCACCCACCCTCTCCCACAAAAGTCAAGCAAACTCAACCTCTAGACAAGGCTTGCAATGCGTCTGGAGGCTTCCCCCAGGCCTGGGGTCCCAGAGAGAGCTGGCTTTAAAACAAGTGACTGAGTGCATACAGTTAGAAGGTAAGGCTTGGAAGTTACAGAATAAAAGAAGAAGTGTGTGAGAAACAGACAAATAGGGAAAGAGGGGGAGATACTTCCTTGGGGAGAAATGCAGCAGCCTCAGTCAGCCCTGCTGCTGGCCAAGAACAAAGCTGTCTGGAGCCTCCCCAGGGGCAAACTGGCCGCGCAGCCGGGATTCCCCGCTAAGAGCAGAGCGCCGGCGCGGGGGGAGCCGGCGGGGCGGGGCGAGGAGGGCGGGGCCGGCGGGGCAGGGGCGGTCCCCAGGCGAAAGGAGAGAGGCCGGGGATGCGCCTGGCAGTGGCCAGCCAGGGCTCTGGGGTGAAGGTGGGCAGGGACCTCCGGAGGCGTCTGGGGGACCAGGCCAGCATTAGGTGCCAGGCAGGCGAGAGGCTGCCCCAGGAGAGGGACTGACAACTCTGTCCAATTATAGACTTCACCAGATATTTTGGTCCCTTTAACAGCCCGGTCTGAAATAGCCCACCGACTAGTGCGGCAGCTGCCCTGCAAGTTTGGAAAGTTTGGAGCTGGCAGAGGAGCTGAGGGTGGGGGATGGAGGCTGGGGTTTGGGGGAGTGCGCTTTGCTCTTTGTCCAGCGCTGAGCCCCACGCTTGTCAGAGCAGGTGAGAGCCTGTGACCCGCAACCCCTCTGCGCTAGGGCTCTTTCTCCAGCTAGCCCTGCTTACTGGCTGTCACCACACAGCTCTGGGAAAGGTGATGGATTGTGTCCTAATTTTTGGATGAGGACATGGAAGGCTCAGAGAGAGACTTCTCCTGGCAGCGCCCCCCCGCAGAGCAGGTGTGGCAGCCCATGTGGGTCTGGTGAGGACACTCCCTTACTAATGGGCTTCCCAGCCCCCAGAGGCAGAGCATGAACAGGTGATGGCCCAGAGCACCCTTCTACTTTTTCTTCCTGAGCACTGTTCCTAAAAATGAGCCAGGCAGGAGTATTTTGAACTGGGTGAGGACATGGCTTAATCTGTGTGGCCTCCCTTAGTCGCCTGCTCTGATGGGTCCTAAACTCTAGGACATCTTTATTTGGCTGCCTGCTGCATAGCAACGGTTTCATAAACAGGCAGCCTGGGGCTGGCCTGTGACTATGACCCGGGAGCTCTTGACAGTCCCGCCCCTTCCTCCCTCTCCTTCCTTATTTTCCAGCCCCCCTCATGGCAACTCATCCCACCATGTTTATTGAGCACCCATTTGGTGCCAGGCGGCAGCTAGGTAGAGCAGAGGCAGTGTGCTGGGCACCTTGGGCCCTGTCGCAGGAATGGTGAGTGAGTTGCTGATCAGAGTCCCCAGTAGGGTGAGGAGACAGAGAAGAGCACGTGTGCCCCTGGCCATGCTGGTGGGGACACAGACAGAAAATAGGGATGCAGACCACCATGTTAAATGACTGAGTTATATAATAAGGCTATGAAGGAAACAAAGA